>JAJJWW010016281.1:0-26769 GCA_023531295.1 Papaver armeniacum
CAAGCAGACCTAAACGTGAACCGAACCGAATCAACTGCAACCATTGGATTATTAACCGACCGAAGTGAAACCGAATCCACCCGTTTTGGGTTATCGGTTATGATTCCCAGATAAACCCCGACATGTTTGGTTTTGATTTAAATTTCTCCCTCAAACCGAACAGGTATCCCATCTGTTAACCGAGAGTAATAAATATAGCCATTTTTAATATAGATAATAATAATAATAATAATAATAATAATACCCGTAAACGCAACAAGTATGCCGAACTATGTTCATCCCATGGATACGATTTTGGCGTTTTAGCATTTACCACTTTGGGGAACAGGTGAGGACATTATTATCCTATTGAAACGATTGAAAACCGTATGGCTAGTCATGATGTTAATGATAACTTAGCGATTTTTCTTTTTCATAGGTTGGGTATCATTATTGAGAAAGGTATCGGGCGCAACTTGTTGCACGTCTCCGACCAAATCTTTGTAAATTACTATTAGTTTTCTTTCTTAATAAAAGCCTTTGTGGCACCTTTCAATAATAATAATAATAATAATAATAATAATAATAATAAAAGCCAACAAACTCTGTATAACAGATCTTTTTATATTTCAATAAAACCCTCAGAGGTGATTTCATAAAAAAAAAATAATAATAATAATAATAATAAGAACGGGCCCCTAGCTCAGCTGGTCATCCCCGTTCCCCAAAGTTTAATGCACTCCAGGAGGTCACAGGTTCGAGTCCCCAATGGCGTAATATTGCAAGAATTAACATGGAAGGTAGTGTTAGTTTGCCCCCCTTGTGACACAATCTCGGCCCCCTCCCGCCGTTTCGCTCCTTGGCTAGGTTACCCATGAGGCTCGCTGGTAGGTTAGCACAGCAACCTGTTCAATTAATGTAGTAGTATGTCGTTGGAGCTTAGCTTGTTAGGCTTCCAACTAGTTTCATGTAATAATATTTAAATAATATATATTTAATAATAATAATAATAATAACAACGTATCTAGATCTATCTTATCCATCCATGTTTAAAAGCTAATCACAGCCGTCGACTTTAGGTTTATTAGTTTCTTTTCTTTTCTTTCCAGCAGAGTTATAGAACTAGTCTCCATTCTTTCTTTCGGATGCTACTCCACACAGAGATTCACCGCATCACCAGATTCATCGCTACCTTCTTCTTCTTCATATTCTTTGAAATAACTAATTTATTGGTTTTTATCTGATCCCTAAATGCCATTCAAGATATCCCAAAAGTTCATTCTCATCTCTGTATTCACCATTTTTGTTTTATGTATTATGGTGGGGAAAAGAGAGATTGATTATTGGTATGTTTCTTGTCTAGTGTTATATTTTAGGTTAATGGGTTCTTTGTAAAATGAGAGATTAATGGAAAAATTGGTATGCACTCTCTCTCTCACCCGCTTCGAAACCCTAATATCTAATGATTAGATTATGTTGTGTTGTTGTGCAGGGTACCAATTAAATTGTTGGGGGCAAGAGTAAGATAAAAATACATATTTTCATGGTATTTTTTTGATTTATAATTATGGGTTTGTGTTGGATTTAACATATGAGAGTCGTTTGGTGTTGAATTTGGATTTGATAGTGTGTTTTGGTGTTCTCTTTGTTTCATAAATGAAGATTGGTGAACTTGTTGGTATTATATCGATGATGCTAGTAGACTAAGTACCAAGCATGATGATTGTTGCATTGAGCGTTTTCATTATTTATGCAATTCCAATTGCAATTGGCTTTAACTTACTTTCGGAGAGACTAAACGTGTTTTTTATCGCACATTGTTTGGTACTTGCATTCATAGATTTGGAAAATTTTACTAGAAAGCCTAAAACTGTGATTAGAGTTGTCTTCTCTTTGTTTTTTCATTCTGAATTTTATAAGAACAACAATCGCAGTGGTTATAGTTTATTTTGCTAGTTAATAGCTTGAATCGAAGTCTGAATAATTGATTTTATATGTTCCGTCATTTGCTCAATTTCCCTCTCAACATATTCAGCCTACCTGAAATTGGAATTGGTAACAGGCGAGAGCTATACGATTGAGATTCATTTTCAAGCTTCACCAATTATGTGAGGAGTGAACGCCAAAGCACAAGAGATGTGGATTGATCTTACCATGCCAATTCAGAACTTTTAGTCAACTTGTTGAGTTCAAGTTTCAATTGTGCCTTTAAATTTCATTTTATGATTAAGGGGAAAATCTTATGTGTTTTAATGTTCCGTGATGTATGTTGGAAGATGTATTTGAAATATTGAGAACAAATGGTTTTGTTATAAGTTTTCTATTGTCACTATATGGAGGCGCATAACTTATTTTTAAAAATCGTCTGTCAAGTTTGTGGAACCGATATAACCCGTAAAAGCTTAAAACCGATCGTTTATACCAAAACCGGAAGGCTCAAAACTGAGTGAAACCGAAAATGGTAAATGGTTTCATCGGTTTCCAATATTGGAAAACCGAGTACTTCGGTTTCGGTTGTTTTTTCGCCACAAACCGTACCAAACCGAACCATGTGCAGCCCTAGATATCGAAGGAGGATGGAAACAATTACTCCCCTTGTACTCAAATGATCACAGAAGGAAAGCTTTAATCCAGGGCAGTTACACTCATATGGATTAAGAGTGTATGCAGGTTAAAGGCTTTTTTGAGTCACATTACCATGCCAAGGGGATAAAAGTGAGTCAAGATTATCCCGAGCTTGAACGTATTTTTGTATTATGGATGTTAGGCCAAGTTTTTTTCCCGAATGGTAGCTCAGTGTCATTAATTGGTTTTCTCGGAATCTTTAGAAGATTTAAATAAAGTGCCAAATTATGATTGGGGTTGTGCAATTTTATTTGAAAGCTATACATATGTCTCGGTGATTGCTCAACTAAGAAGACAAATAGCTTAAATGGATTTTGGGTCGTATTGGTGGTAAGAACTATTTATTAGATTTATTATCGAGTTGTCAAACTAATGGTGAATGTACTAACACATCAATTTTTTAAATCAATGTTATTTTTCAAGATTGGTGGTATACTTACTTTAAGGCTGGCGAACTCCGATCTTCACGATAAACGATTAATTTTTCCAATCGTGTACAAGTACTGTGTCGATAATTGGATTGGTCAAATTAATGATGGTCAAAATGTTGCTGCTATGCAAAGGATGCAACAAGTGTGCCTCCATTATTTTGGGAAGTCCAGACTTTATCACCAAGTGGAGATATTGTTACAGTTCCACTTACTAGTGAAGGTATGTAGCAGAGCTATTTTATACTATGGTGTGGTGGCATCATCAAAAGAGTATAAGAACGAGTTGAACAATTTTGCGCTTTTTACCAATCAATTCCGCGATTTCACTTGAGACAGATGCATGATTTGAGGGAGAGTATGAGTTATGAATTACCTGAGACTCCATTAGGGTCAAGTTCTCAAATGCCCGGTGAGAGCAATGCAAGAATTCGTGGAAATGGAAGTCGTGCAAGTGGAAGTCGTGCAAGTGCAAGTCGTGGAGGTCGTAAAAGTCGTCATCACACTCCAATTATGGTGGAAGAGACTATGATGGAAGAGACTCAACTACCACCACCAACAAAACGTGAGACGGATTTCCAAAGATATCCTATTGGTTTCATGCCCCAAGGTCCCGTAATTACTCCCGGGTGGCGGCGTAAATATGGATGCATTTAGGCAATCCTTAATTTATACCCCGACAAGTTCAAAGATTTCACCAATTTCAAGCACCTCCAATGGCTCTGGTACCACTTCAAGGTTATGAATCACCTGATACTACTCAACCACCATCTCAGAGTCCAAATAATGAGTTTTCACAAGATCAAACAGGCTTAGGGGATTATATATTTGGTAATCGTTAGTTTGATAGATTGTTAATCGTTAATGTGAATCGTGGTTTGATTAAATCGTTAATGTAATTGCACTTTTGTTTGATAAATAATAATCCTTATAAAGTTTTCTACATAAGTTAAAATTGGCAAGCTAGATTAAATTGGGGCAACACTTTTTAAGATTTCATAACAACTTGCATATCGGAACTTCGCCTTGTTGTCACGTAGCCACTTTGCATGACATCTTTGATCAATCTCCAGCAAGGTTTCACCACTTCTCATGTTTCGAGCCTCTTCCCTTATCATACCAATATACTTGTTAACATTTTTGGAAATTATGGAAAACCGAGCACTCAACACCATCGAATCACGATTGTTGAGGTTCGTTGTTTCTTCTTCAAATTTCAATAATACGCGTCCCCAAAATGAAATTAGCCGTAATGCGCCATCAACGATTGGATGATTAGTGAAGAAAACATAATTCCTGCAGATGCATTCATCTTTTAACGTTCTAAAATTGCGCTGTTGTGCAACTCTCCAACTATTTGCTCTTCTTATTTCATTTTGCACACTAGCTCGAAGTGCAACTCTTTGATTTTCGGCATGCATGTTGCTCTTATGAATTGAGCCATAGACATGTTTTGAGCCATGGGAAAATCTAAGAAAATAGGAAGAAGGTGTGGTGTGAGTTAAAATGGTAGAGGAATGTGGTATTTATAGGGGAAAATTTATGGCCGTTTGATCGATTCTACTTAGGTGTAAACTAGACCGACCGGTCTTATAATAGCCGCTAGCAGTGTACATAACACCTAACAGTGTAGTCTTGACCGAGCGGTCGAGACTCGACCGCCCGGTAGAAACTTGACCAATTTACCACTTAGCCAGGACAGTTTGCCAGCTCCATAATGAGTGCAAAAATGGCAAACTCTCAAATTTGCCACACCCGAGGAGTCCTCTTTTCTCTTTTCGGGGGTGGGAGAAGCTCACGTGAATCGGGCGATAACTCGAGGCGAACCGATCCATAACTCACAAAAAAATTCTCTCAAAATTTAGCGTCAATCCTTCCTCGCACATCATGCACATCCATGATTGTGTTTTTCTATTGTTTACATCGATTCCTAATTTTCTATTCTCGTTTTTGTTGCTTTGCTTATGTCTTAATCTCCGTATTTTTGGTTTTTCAAAAACGAGGAACCTAGTTTATAGCTTCTTCCAATTTCCTTTTATCTCTTCTATGATTACCTCGAGCTAATTATCTCGAATTTCCTTGTTTTTGTGTAATCTTTTGATTTCATCCCTTCTCTCCGTCCCCAAGCCTAATTGGGAGGAATAGGGTTTCGTCTTTGAAGCAATTGAAGTGGTGGTGACCTAATTTAATATCCCTACTCTCTGACATTATCGGCTATTGAAGATTCTCCAATTTTAATATTTGGGTGATATCATGGTTGCAAGTTCTCGTATTCATCAATTCATCCGTGCAAGATAACCTAAAGATATACTCCCTCCTGCCTCATGCTACGGCTTGTAATCATCTCTTTGATTCATTCAAGGCAAAATCTCAGCTTTCTTCCAAAGCATCTATACTGTTATTATCTTTATTTGCAAGTCTTTAGCATGGCCAACACTTGGCAAAATTCAAATCTTTGCCTTGATCGGGAATTCGGTTTATATAATATGACATGGTCTATTTTCTTCTCATAGAGCCCAAGAGTTTCAGAATTCCCTGCAAGCTAAATTCAAAGTGTCTAACTCTCACAATATCTTCAAGAAGTTTTCTGTCTTTGTTTATAATAAGTATCATTCAACTCAACTGCTCTTATCAATGACCTCTTCATCTAATACTCTTGATACTATCTGCAACAACCAGCAAAGGGATAACAATGGCTCTAGTAGAAATAACAAGCATGTGAGCTTAAAAGGAAAAGGAAGACATGTAGATTCATTTGCTCTGATAGGCTATGTATGTAGAGAGAGTGTTGTGACAAGAAATATGGTGAGTTACTCAATAAGGCAAAATTGGGGTGCACAGAATTAAGTTATTGTAATCACTACGGGGAGGAGAAATGTGTTCATCTTCGTAAGTCGTGACAATAGAAATCTTCCGAGAGGGTGCTAAGAGGGGAGGCCACATTCAATAGGTGGATACTTATTAGTGTTACTTCCATGGCGCTTCTACATGAATGTGCAGAGAGCTATCTTCCAATTTGAGGTCTTTTTCATTGAATCTGGTTGAGGGCAGACCTTGCTAGAGATAATATTCCCCAACTAATTGCTTCTCAGGGTCGAGAACCTATTACCATTTTCAATAGGGACCCAACCGGGTGTTGTGAAAGCAAAAAGTTAGGCTAGATGTCAACTTACCATTAGTAAGAAAAGTGAACTTAACTTTGGAGGATGGAGAGAGAATCAAGATTGTTATTTTATATTTGGGCTTCCTTCGCTACTGCAGACATTGTTATGTCTTTAACCATAATGAAAATTACTTGTGGTTTGATTGCCAACATGGCTTGGGTTGCAGTTCCGGGCCCAATTTTCAAGGTGTGGATCCATTTGAGGAACAAGTGGAAGAGTTAGTCCAAGTGATTCAAGAAACATGGAGATTCAAGATGGGGGAGAAGCGGATGCAATTCAAGAGCTTAATCGAACAATAATGCTATTGTGGATGATAATGAAATAGGAGATGTGAATGTTGAAGGAGGGGACACTGTAACAATGAATGCGGAGAATAATGCAGCAAATATTGCAAAGAATGAGAATATCAATAGCAATCTAGGTGAAGTCAATAAGCATGTCATTGTGGAAAATACTGCCAGTGCTTCCTATACTTCAGAAATCCATAGAGTATATAAGATCTAACAAGAGGAGGAGGAAAGAAGATATTGTTTTAGAAGCAATGGAAATGGAGGGATATATGCAAGAAATTGATAGGACTTTGCATGCTTTTGCTGAAGAAGTGGTGATGGATAACTCGATCTTAACATAGAAATGAATGTTTTTTCTGCTAATAGAGGAGAGATGACAAGTGTTGGAGATGCTGACAATGATGCTAGAATGAATGGGTCTGAAACTACTTCTTTTGTGGATGCTAGAGCCCAAACCCTTCCATCTGAACAAGTTTTCCTTTACTCCAATACAATTTTATTTTTAGTCTTAATATTTTTACAAGTCGTTTTTACTCTACTTTCGATTACCCTCTCTATAGAATCTCATATGTGAATTTGAACGGCATGATAATTTTTATTTTATCTTTAAAGTAAGTTTTTCAACTGAAGTTCTTTTTTTATATTTCATTATGAAGCTTTTGTCTTGGAATGTGCAGGGGGTTGGAACACCTCTTACTAGAAATCATTTGAACTACATTCTCAAAAAGCAAAATTCAGATTTTGTGTTTTTATCTGAAACTAAGCCAACTAAAGATAGTATGGACATCTTAGCTAGGAATCTTAAGTTCCACAATTGGCTTGTTGTCCCTAGAATTGGTTTGGCTGGTGGGATGCTCATTGCTTGGCATAATAATACTAAAGCTAGATGCATTCAATTTCATGATATCATTTTTGAATTGCATGATTGCCTTAATAATTACTGGAATATTGTGTGCATGCATGGTTCTCTCTAAATGAACTAGGAAAAAAATGCAATGGGACAAAATAAATCATTTTTGTAACCTAAATCCTAATATCCCCCGGATTATTCTAGGTGACTTGAACTTTATTCGCATGTAAATGATAAGTATGGTGGCAACAAAAACTCTCACATTAACAAGTTTATCCATGAAAATATTCAGAAATTAGGACTCATGGACCTTAGATTTCAAGGCATTCCCTTTACTTGGTCTAACAATAGGGTGGGAGATGAAAACATTAAAGAAAGAATAGGCTGAGTTTTATCCTCTTCTACTTGGTCCGATATGTATCCCGATGCAATTATTTGTCACTTATCTAGGGTTGGATCTTATCATACTCTCGATTTTACCTGAATTGTAAACCTACAAAAGTTAAGATGCATAAATCTTTTAGGATCATGAGAACTTGGTCTAGCCATGAAAATTATAAAAGCATATTCTGGATAATTGGAATTGCAATATCGGAGGGTCATACGCTTACAGTTTACACCAAAACCTTAGAAATCTTTCCTACTCCTTATCTAAATGGAATAAAAATGTTTTTGGTAATATCTTTACCAACATTGAAAATCTTAATAAAAAAATTGACTATTTACATACTATAAATCCATTTCCTGTGCTTGAAATTAAGGATACCCAAAGTATCCTTGAAATGTGGTACAACAAAGAGTATGTTTATTGGAATCATCTCTCCAAAGACAAATTTGTTAAGGATTTCGACCGCAACACTACTTTATTTCACCAATATGCTAATAACAGAAGACGTATAAACCATATCCATACACTTAGAGATGAAACATGCCTTTGGATTGATGATAATAACCAAATACATCAAATGCTCATTAAACATTTTAAATCCATAAGCTCTACCAGTAATGTTAAACATCTTGATTTGATTAGTGACCTCACTGTCCCATGTATTAATGAGGAAGATAACATAAATCTTATTAGAATACCTAATGAGATGGAAATTAAAAATACCCTCTTCAATATGAATCAGTGGGGTGCTCCTGGTCCCTGATTTGAGTTACCCGCTAGGTTTTTTCAAAAGAAGATCAGGGGATGTTGTTAAAAAAAAGATGTTATTAATATGGTCCAAGATTTCTTTAAGAAAAAAATATCTTCTTAAAGATATGAATTACTCTTTCATCACGCTTAATCCCTAAAGTTGAATCCTTCTACCCCTGCCGATTTTCGTCTATAAGTCTTAAGAATAACACCACATATAAAATTATCTCTAAAATACTTACTAACCGAGTCTTAAACCTATGCTTTCTAAGCTTATCTCTCATAACCAATTAGCTTTTATACCTGGATGCCAAATAAATCGACAATATTATAGTTGCAAAAGTATGAGCTTCTTCATTCCATGAAAATTTCAAAAACAAACGGGGTCTCATGGCTTTAAAAATCGATCTTTCGAAAACCTTCGATAGGATTGAATGGGAGTTCCTTGATAAAACTCTTAAGTCTTTTGGTTTCTGTGATGATGTCTGTCACATAATCATGGAATGTGTTTCAACTACTTCATTCTCTGTGCTCTTAAATGGTGTTCCTGGTGACAGATTCTCTGTAACTAGGGGTCTTAGACAAGGGGACCGTCTGTCCCCTTATCTGTTCATTATTTGCATGGAAGTGCTCTCTAAACTTCTCCTAAAAGCTAAAAATGATAAACTGATTGGTGTTAAAGTTGCGAGGTCTGCTCCTCCTTTACTCATTTGTTCTTCGCTGATGATTATTTCTTATTCGCTAAAGCTAACCTCAATGAAGCAAAAAACATTTTAAACATTTTAAACACGTTTGGTGAAATGACTGGGCAGGTCATTAACTTTAATAAATCGGAGTTTATTTTTCAGAAAATTCACAACAAACTTTGTAAAATAATCTCTAAAATAATTAAAATGGGAAAATTTCGAAAAATGATAAATACTTATGGACTCCACTTTTCTTTGATAAAAACAAAACGAATAGTTTTGAAACCGCTTAATAAATATTACACTTTGTCCTTCGGGGTTGGATGTGAAAGATGTTTAACCAAGCGGGGAGAACTTGTTTAATCAAAAATGTCCTTAGCGCCCTACCCTAATCATCAAATGCGGTGTCTTGCTTTTCCTAAAAAACTCTTGATAACCTTGACAAAATCCAGAGAGATTTCGGTGGCAAAAGAAGAACAAGAAAAAATGTTACTATCCAAAGGTGTGGCCGAGTATAACTAAAGACATACGACAAGGTGGTCTAGGGATTAGAAACCCCCATAAACACAACCTTGCCTTAATCACTAGATTGTCATGGGAGGCTTATTCATAACCAAGACCACTTATGGCGGCTAAAATTCTTAAACATAAATATTTTAGAGACCAAAACCCTCTTAAGAAAACTAAGGAATAGGATTTCGGATTTGACCAGATTTGCGTAAAGGTCTTAACATTATTAGTTCCAACCTTGTTTACCCAGTTAATGATGGGAAATCAGCCAATATTTGGACTGATTTTTGGTTACCCAAGCAGGTTCGCTTCTAAAACCTATTGTTAATGATTGTAACATGCATGTTAATGTGTGTGATTTAATGAGTTCAGATGGAAATCGGAACATGAACATTATTTTCAAATATATTGATGTGTCTTTTCATGGTGCTATAAATTCGATCACTACAAACATCCACATGCAGGACAAAATTAGATGGAAGTCTACTACTTAGGAATCTTAATACCAAATCGGCTTTATAACTTTCTGAAAAATCTGAGTTTTGAAAAGGATGAAGCTAGGTTTTGGAAACATTTATGGAACCTTAATATGTTGCCTAGAATTAATATGTTCTGTTGGAAAGTTGTGTCAAATGCTCTTGCTCACAATATGTCTAAATATGTGAAAGACTCACGATCCCTATTGTCTCATTGTTTGATAACCTTGAAGTAGAAAATGAAATGCATTTGTTTGTTCATTGTGACATGGCTAGGAAAGTGTGGGATGCGTTTGATCTTAGGGTCATTTATGTTTTCAATGGAATCACTAACATCATGGATTGGTTTAAATTTTGGATGAATGATAGAGTCTATCTAACAAGCATAACCGGATTACTTTCATAATTTGGTCCATCCGGAAATTGAAAACAGTGTCAAGTTTGATAATAATCAATCAAATGTGAATAAATTAATTGATAGCATTAGAACATCCTACCTAAATTTCAATTCCACTAGGGACAATAAAGCCAATAAGGTTCTTGATATTGCTAAGATTTCTATCAGTGACAACAATGCGCACAGAAACAAAGACTATGATTGGATTTCTTGTTTGATGCCTCCTTTTTTGAAGATGATTTCACAATGGGATATGCCATCTCAATTTTGGATAATGCGAGGGCAATAGGAAGCAATGTCGTGCGGGGAAGTGGTGGGCCTCCCCGCCCCTTAGAAAGGCCGGGCGAAAGGCTGGATTTGAGGCCATCAAATGGATGAAGGAATTGAAGCTCCAAAATTGTTGCATGGTTAATGAGTGTCAAGTCTTAATGAAGATTCTAAAAGGAGATGAAAGTCCTGAAGCTCATTCATGGAGGTCTCAAAATAGCATCTATAGATGCAAATTTTCTATTGTAAATTATAGTTCGGTTTCTTTTATGCACAAATCTAGGAAACATGTAGATTTCGAAGACAAACTAGCAAAGGAAGTAAGAACTAGGAAGATTAAATACTTCTCTTCGGAGAATGCAAATGAAAATGTAAGATCTAGTATCCTAGAAAGAGCCAAGCTTGGCTTAATTCCTACATTGTATATTTTGCACACTTCCTCTATTATATAAATAAAATTGTCTTCTTATCAAAAAAAAAAAAAAAAAAAAATTGCCACACCCATAGGAACTGGACTCAGTAACTCAGATCCATTATATTTGTCCGCACAAACATATGGCGTGCCTGTCCCACCCCTCCATACGCAATGGATGGGTTTTTGCATAATTCAAAAAAAATATATTTATTCCTCCTCCGCATTGAGATGTTGCTTCACACGACCACTGTCAGACCTTTTCTTAATACGACCACCGTCAGGAACTTTTCCTTAAATCTTCAGAACGAGGCATCAATATCTAAGTGGGTCCCACTAAATCTAGATCCTAATGATTTGTTGGTATCGGTCTTGTTGGCCGTCAGATTTGAAAATTATCTCCTGTGTCGTCAAAAGAGATTTTCGTTTTCGTGATTGGCGTTTGCGGTGCAAGTTCTGCCACGTCTATTGATGGACTAGTGTTGTTCTGGATTAGCGTACTAGTAAGTGTCTCTATGGCTGCATTGACCGTTGATTTTATTCGGGTAGACACGCGTACTGAAGGGTTAACCAGGAGAGGACAAGTGCGACTTTGTGCACCTCCCCTTGACCAGGGGTGCACATTCCTCCCCATGTTATTGGTTACTTTCTTAACCCTAGTTATTTAATTATCTACCATTTTTATTTTATAGTTATTACAATATATTGGAAATTGGGAAAATTTTAAGCAGATCTCTCTACGTGTCTCCCTTTCTACATCCTTCTTGTTTCTGTTTACCCTCTCCTCAATAGTCACGATCAAGATGCTTCATATTTCTCCGATTTCAGATCTCTTTAGTTAATTATTTTTCTATTTGTAGATTTCTTAAAACATGATTTTGAATCAATTTTCAAAATAAACTCTGAAGCAGGGACGGTATTATGGGGTGGCTTACCCAGGCTGAAGCCCACCCCAAAATTTCTAAAAAGATGTTTTGTTAGTGTAATTTTTAACATTTGTAAAAATTTAAGCAGGGTGTAAATTTTAATTAATTTAATTAATTGTTAAGATATGATTCTGCGTGGAAGAAATCAGAAGATTTTGGAAACCGGTCCCGCATGGATTAATTTTTGAATAGCATCTCAACTGTTCGAATATTAAAAGTAGTTGTCTACCGGTTAACTGTTCGAAATCAGTAGATAACTAGGGTTAAATGTTAGGCCTATAAGGGAGGGAGGAATGTGCACCCCTGGTTAACAAGGGTGCACAAAGTCGCACTGTAACATACACTAGTACTCCATCCGTTCCGATTACTTGACGTTGTAGAGTTTTTCACGGAGATTAAGAAATATCAGAGAGAGTAAAATCTTTCCAATAATACCCATATTAATTCCTACTTAAAGAGTTAAATAGCCTAGTTTAGTGTTTCTAGATTCTAGGAAAGTTATCAATCCCATAACAATTTACTTGAGATATACTACCAAATATTCCAAGATTGAGTATATATCCTCCATGGGGTATATTTAAAACTTAAAGTAATTTTTTGTGTTGATTACGATGAGTATTAATTCTCTGGTGTGATTCCAAAGCAGGGGTAAATTAGTGAGAATTGGGGGAAAATACTAAAACTATCATCTAATTTGGAACACAAAAGAAACCCTAAAAAAGCAAGTAAATTGGAACGGAGGGAGTACAAGTTATAATTAGTACTTCCCTAATATATAGACGGAGAAGATGAAATCTCTTAGAATAAGAAAATGCATGGTTTTCATAAATTTTTATGTTTTTTCTTGTTTATACCCCTTGTCTTATTCTCAATACAATTTCTTATACTCCCTACGTCCCTATTTCTTGTCCTAGTCCCACTAAATAGGCGGAATTCTAATTCCAATAAGACTTTTGACATATATGCCCTTATTTATGTTGTATGGGAAATTGCAGTGAGAATAAGACAAAGGGTAAAAACAGGAAAAAATATGAAAATTTATGAAAACCAAAGAATTTCTTAAATAAAGAGATTTCACCTTTTCCGCATATATATTAGGGACGGAGGGAGTACAACATAAATAAGGGTATATATGTCAAAAAGCATCCTGGAATTAGAATTCTGACATCTAGTGCGATTAGGAAAATCCAATATTCCGCCCATATAATAGGGACGGAGAGAGTAATATCTTAAGATTCTAGACAAGCCAGTATTATCTAATCTAATTAATGATAATCTGAATATGTTTTCAAGTTGTCAACAGCTTTCAAGATATTTTTGGTATTTAAATTCCAACTTTATCACCTTTCAAGAATTTGATAATTAAAAAAAATAAATAAAAAAAAACTGATAATTGATAGTGCTAACTACTAAACAAAACTTCTTTCTTTGGTGATCTTGACATGCACAAGAATTCCCAAGATACATTGTTTCCATCCTTTTGGATGGCCTCTTTTGGTAGCTTTAAACTTGGAAATCAGTGTGTTTTTCTAATTTTATTTTATTTTATGGACACGGAGAACTTTTAGTTTTAATCGAGAAAGAGAAACAATTTTTTTTTTTTTAAAGAATTTGAGAAGATAAGCCTAGGGTTTAACGAAACTTTTTTACTACTCTATCAAGGTATTAGTGGTGCAAGTAAATTTTGTGGTTTATTGAGCTGCATAACATGGATTCCATCTGTGTCCGGTCTCCGAGGGCTTCAATTAGGAATTTCTTATAGAAATTATACAAATGGGACTAGAATCTTCGTGTTTAGTTCGTTATTATCATGATATCTGACATTTTGATACTATTTTTACTTTCGGAAAAAAATGTTTTTACCTTTTCATTTTATGTTGATATCTCGATAATATAAATCAAATTGAAAAAGTGATAATATGTATTTTTCAACATAAAACATTGCTTGTCAAAAAAGAAATTTTTTGGACAAATGTTCAGTTAAAAAGTGAAAATAACAATTTTGAGGAAGAAGTATCACAAATGATAATGACAAGTATTTAGAAAGCAGCAGAGTGTGCAGTGCAAACTCATAAGAGAATAGTTATTATCCTGACTAGTAATTCATAGGCACTAATGGGTGATATTCTAAAAAGTAAACTGTCTAAATGAAATGCTACCGGTTTAGATTCTTTCCAAACCCATTATAAGGAAATTAACTTTGCCGCAGATTGTTTGGCTAGAAAGGGGGCTTTCTTGGTGGTGGAGAGTGCTCAACATTGATTCTAGGCACAGCTTTCTGCATAAAATAGAATCACCTGACACTTACCTTAGATCTGTTTAAGTTCGTTTCGTTGCCTATCTATGGGATTGGTTGGCAATAAGAGAGGCTCGTATGAGAAGCAATTTCGTTAAATATCAAGGTAAATGGTAACTGAAGTGATGTGTGCATCCATGACCTGACAACTCTCCAGGATCTAGAAAGTTTTGAAAATCCTAACATTAATAACATATGACAGTGACACTGCTGTCCAAAAGGAAAACCTTTTCTGCTTTTTTTTCTAAGCCAAGAAAAACTAAACATTGGTTAGGCTAAAAGGGTACGAAGTCGCGCCTACTATTTTATAATGGAGCGGATGGTGTTTACGAAAGCAGCAAGTAATGTAATCAAAGTTGTTGGGACAAAGTGAAAAAAACAACCGTGTGTCCCAAACTTAGAGACCAGACAAAGACGACCATGGACGGACTAGGGCACGAATATTTCTGGAGAAGAAAAAAAATAGAATGGACATCCGTCCATGTTAACAATAATCTACTACCCTAAATAGAATGGACCATTTTGGTTGGTTTTTCTTCACCAAGGTAACTGAGCTGATGTATACATCCACGACCTAACAAGTAACAACTGTCCAATCTAGAAGAAAGTCTGAGAATTCTACATCAATAATAATCGACGATTCTGCTATACAAAAGGGCAAACCTTTTTCTGCTTGACAAAGTCGCGCCTACTGTTTTATAATGGATCGAGCCGATGATGTTAACTGTTAAGAGTCATTTACAAAAGCAACAAATAATCTAATCAAAGTTGCTGGGACAACTTGAGAATACGAATATGATAAAGTGCAACAAAAAAAAAAAACACAAAGAAAAAAAAAAAAAAG
This sequence comes from Papaver armeniacum, assembly GCA_023531295.1. Classification (NCBI taxonomy): domain Eukaryota; kingdom Viridiplantae; phylum Streptophyta; class Magnoliopsida; order Ranunculales; family Papaveraceae; genus Papaver; species Papaver armeniacum. Next base: position 15,289 of record JAJJWW010016281.1, read on the forward strand.
ACTCATCATATACCGTATGTCCCAAACTTAGAGACCAGATTATGACCATTGACGGATTCCCTATCTTGATACCCTTGGGCTATTACACTAGGGCACGAACATTTCACAAGAAAAAAATATAAAGAAGGAAAAGAGGGCACGAAAGGCACGACGTGAGGGCATGTTAACAAATTTCAATAGTATGATTTTATTTTTCACTCTTTGGTCTTCACGTCTAACCTGTAAATACAACATCTATGACTTGGAAAAGAAAACAAACACTCCTTATACCATGAGTCCCTGGTACAAATGGGCCTCAATGAACCCTTATCTTCTAATGGACCAATTTCTCCAAACATGAATTCGAAACTAAACTTGATTGTAAAGTGAAGAAAGAGGCCAAGAAGCAACAAAGCATTTATAATTTAAATTCCATTGCTCAAATTTTCCACGATTTTGTAAAAGGGATATATCATGAACGCGCAATTGGGGGATATAAAAAGGAATTGGGGATATAAGAAAAGGACAAAAACTGGATCCAGATATCAATTCGGGGCCACCCCTTATCTAAGTATTTTTTTAAATCCTAATTTACCCCTCACTAATCAGGTTTAGTGGTTAATAATAATTAGGAAAAATCTTAAGATTTTTTTATAAATGATTAGTGAGTGTTTTATTTGAATTTGGGTTAGTGAGGTGAGAGTTGAAGGAGGGAAAAATAATTTGAGAGAGAAATATTTTGGGAAAAATGGAGGATGATTGTGAAGAGAGAATTGTCGCTCGCCGAATCTTTAGCTCAACTACAACAAGGATCACATCTTGAATCTTCAGCTAATGACAACAACTCACAATTGCAACTCTTTGTTGAGCCAACACCCTTGAATGATGATTTTGACGAGTATGGAGAGCTTCTTGAAGAACCAACACAAGAAAGTAAACTTGCACAACATACTAGCATCCCCAACACATAAGGTAAAGCTGCTAAGATGTCGAAAAATCGATTTTTTTCTTGAAACCCGCCATTTTTTCAATCGAAAAACCTCTGCACTGTGCATGGTAGTTGTATGAATACCATGCCGAGAGTCAAGGCACCGGCATTGTATTCATACTACGACCACGCCTAGAACCGATATCCCCCATTTTGAATAATAAACCTAGGCATAGTATTCTACCCAAAAAGCGTCTTAGGTACACAGTTAACCTTTTTACCTAACAAGGAATATACTAGGAATATTCAACCGCATGGTTTCATTGATAAGTTACCATGAGGTACCGCATGAAAACATACAGAAACAATTCCATCTCAAACCAAAAACCTAGCATTGAAATTTTATAAACATCAACGCTTTTAATCTGTACTGGCGTGGTACCATCAATATCGATAATGCCGCACCTACAAAAAAACATGCAGGATAAATTTTTTCCAAAGCCAAATTAGGCATTCAATATCAATTATTTTCAATGCCTAATTGTGTACCGGCTTGGAACAATAGGTTTGATTATGCCGACATCCTTGCTTCCGCGTTGTTTTCTTATGAAACACATACGCCCTAATAGGTTTCAAATTTTGTCTTCCGTTTTGGTTAACTTAGACTATGCCGAACAATGGTCGAGCATGCCGTAATGGTTTTAGAGACAGTGTTGTTATTGCGTTTGGAAATAATTTGCATTCGATCTTTAGGTGGTGCCATATATTAATCCAACAAATGCAGAGCGCTTTATCGGGATACGCTCTAATACTATAAAATCCCTCCCGTATGTAACCAAAGAATACTTTTCACCTAGTATCTTGAACATTACTAATGGATTGCTAGTAATGAACCTTCTAATGAATGCGAAATTGTTCTTATGTAGGGAATACTTGGATCAAAAGGAAGCAATCGCAGCTAAAGAGACGGCCCTTAAGAACATGTGTGTGTTGGTGAGGAATACCGAAGGTTCGAATAGGCGTTTTGAGATGGCTTGTGAGAGAAGGGAAATACAAGGAGAAGAATAGCCACAAGAGAAAGGATTATGTGTATCCAAAGAAGACTAATAGGGTATACAAGACTGGGACGAGGAAGAATAATTGTCCGTTTAAGCTTATATTCCGTTTAAATGACATAAACAATTGGGATTGTGAGGTTTTGTGTGGTTTGTCATAACCACTGGATCCGAAAGATTTTGTTGGTCACTCCTTAGTTGCGGCGAAAACCCGACGAGTTCGAGGATGTAAAGAGATTGACCAAAGCACTTATCAAACCGAGACAAATTCTCGAGGCTTCATGAAAAGGATGAGACTAACGTGTCTTCTCTACGTACAATTTATGCCGCAAAAGCAACTATTAGAAAGGTGGAATGGGAAGGGAGGAGCGTTATGCAAGAATTTGAGAAGATAGTTTGGGATCACAACTACACGCGTATCATTAAAAGAGGGTCGGACGAGAAGCCCCTTCAAATATTCATTTCGCATCCTTTGCTTTCACAATTGGCAAATACATGTTGTGGTGTTCTTTTGATGGATTGCACCTACAAGACAAACAAATACAATATGCCGTTGTTCAACATCGTGGGCCAAACCTCGGACAAGGTAACATTCACATTGGCTTGGTGTTTAATGGAAAACGAGAGGGACTATAATTATCATTGGGCATTACGACAATTGAAATTGTTCAAAGGGAAAATCAATCTTCGAGGGTCATCGTAATCGATAACGATGACGATTAAGCAATATCCGACGCCTTCCTTGACGCACAAAATTTCCTATGTACATATCATATACGTAATAATGTGATAAAAACTTGACATGCCTTGTTCGAACCCGCAAAGGCGGATATTAATAAGAGAATGATGGTGCAACTAGAGGAAGATGTTCGAAAGAACAAACTATCCTCGAAGAAGAAGAAGATGAGAGAGGCAAGATAAAGGAGAGATGGACAAAGAACATGCGAAAATCATAAAAAGTGGTTGGAATTTCTAAGAGATTGGGAGAAAGTTTATTGGTCTCTTACCGAGGTTATGTACGAAAAGAGATTGGAGAAGTTTATTGCCGATTGGAACGAAGTTTATCCGATCGCCGTCTGGTATTGTCGACTCAATGGTTGGATAAGTTCAAGGAAAAATTTGTACGTGCATGGACAAACCTAAGATAGACACTTCAAGACCGAAGCAACTAGTGGAGCTAAGGCCGCTCATGGGAGATTTAAAGATCTCATCCATCCGGCCAAGGCAATGTGGTTACTGATCACCGAGGCAATGGAGCAATACTTTAAGCAAGATATCAATAGGATCAAGGAGGCTTTTTAGAAAAGCTCAATGGAAAGGATGACTCCATTTCTTCGTTATGGTAAGTTGCTCCAAGGAATAGAATTCAACATCTCTCATCGGGCAATAAAACATATGATGAGACAAATGGAATATGAGAAAAATTACTAAAAACCGGGTGATGTGTGTATTTGACCCGACATGTCTTCATTGGGTATTCCCCGTCGTCATATGCTTGTGAAGTATGAAGAACTCGATACCTATAGAGGTCATTGATCCGTTTTGGAAGCAATTATCTTTCGACCCCCTTCTGGGGATCCTGCAATCTCCATGGGATACGAACGAAGCAAAGGAATTCTTCGAAGCTTACTCACGTGGCACACGGTTAGCCGACAAGTCTTGTTGAGCCAACTAAGGCTAATTACTCGTCCATGGATCGCCCAAAGCGAAGAGCCAAGAAAGGGAGATCCAACGGGAAGACCACAAACTAAAATAAAAGGAAAAAAACAAAGGGTAGAATTGAAAGAAATGACTCGGGCCGCAAGAAGAACTCGCGACAAGTAAGAAACGGATCTAACCGCATGTGAGATTTCGGAATGAGGGTTTGTGGAAGCGCAGTTCCAAACAAAAGAGGTAGGCCGATGAAGGAACCGCTAAGTCAATAACAAACGAAGGAATCCGTATCCACACCAAAAGCCAACCTCATCTGGAGGTTCCAAAGAAGAGGGTAGGCGACAAAGGTATCAACATCAAGTGTCAAAGAACAACAATGTGAGCATTCTCAATCCATACCCATGTTCGATCTAGCTGGGAGGTTCCAAAGAAGAGGGTAGGCCGCCAAAGGTATCAACATCAAGTGTCAAAGAACTACAAGGTGAGCATTCCGAAGCCATACCCATAAGCCAACTCATCGGAGGTTCCAAAGAAGAGGGGTAGGCCGCCAAAGGTATCAACATCAAGCGTCAAAGAACAACAAGGTGAGCATTCAAGCCATACCCATAGTCGATCTAGCGGAGGTTCCAAAGAAGAGGGGTAGCCGCCAAATGTATCAACATCAAGTGTCAAAGAACAACAATGTGAGAGCATTCGAAGCCATACCCATAGTCGATCTAGCAGAGGTTCCAAATAAGAGGGGTAGGCCTCCAAAGGTATCATCATCAAGTGACAAAGAACAACAAGGTGACGAGGCTAAGGTGGTGACAAACCAAAGTGATAGCAAAGTTGACGTGGTTTTATTTCGAAGGAGTAAGGGGGTAGGCCAAGGAAGTACGGACTCCCATCACATATCGAAGACATTGCAAGTGTAGAGATTGCAGAGGATGGTTTGGATATATTATTGTTACAAAAGGGTAATATGAAGATGTATAAGGATCCCGCAATGTAGGACAATTAGAAGTTATCTCGATAGGTGTAGAATACATCCTATTTACTATCTATTGTTTATGCTTTCTTTGCTATTTTTCTTGTAAATTATGTATTTTAAGCTTGTTTTGAGTTTTGTAGATACTATGGAGTCGCACGGAGGAAAAGAAGAAGAAATTACTCTAATTGAGCCAAAAGGGCAAAATTGTCATTTCATGGGCGAGCACTATCCGGAGCCTACCATGGTTAAGGGGCAACTCTTTTGGTGGAGTACTAAAGCCAGCCGAGCCTAGGTTAAGGGGGTTGATATCGTGGTACCCTTTATCATTTGCCGGTGGGTGTATTTATCAGGGTCTCATCTATGGGGTGTACTTATCCAGATCGTCTCAACCCTAAATCGAGAGGAGTCTCGCTCTCATTCATTCCTACGCCCTGAAGCCGAGAGCTTTGACCATCTTTGCCGTGGGATAATTTAAGAAATTGAGAAGGAGATGAAGGAATCGAGAATCGAGGGGCTGCAATCGATTCGAGGTAGAGTGGGTTTGATGGTGTTTTCGGTGCAGAGACGAGGAAATTAAAGTGAGAGGATGAATCGAGAAGAAATTGAGACTCGTGGAGGAATCAAGAACAGATCGAGAAACAGCGAGAGAGGTTGAGAGAATGAATGAGTTGCATTCGACCGAATCGAGAAGATTCAATGGAGATGAAGGCGGTTCTGATATTGTTTGAAGGAAGGAAACGAGGGTTTGATGTTGCAGTGAATCGATTCGAGCCACTGCCGTTGAGATGGATCTGCTGTAACCAAGACATGAAGTCTGGGTTCTTGTCGCTGTTAGGGAACAATGGGTTTTGTGGCTAATCGATAGATTCTGTGGGAAGTGGTGGTGGTACGTAGAATCGAGTAAGGGTTTGAGAAGATATCGAAGGTGTTGATTTAAGGTTTCCTTTGTGAAGATGAGAAGAATGGGTGTCGTGCGAATCACAAAGAACAAGAACAAAGTGAAAATTGGGACGATCTTTGGAAGAATTAATGAGTCTCGTGATGGGTTGAATCTGTGAAGGTGGTGGTGCTGAGCTGATAGTGGCCGATTCCGGGTTCGATTCTTTGCTGTTGCCGGTGTTTGATTGAGCTCGAGTCTGGAAGGAAGGAAGAAGTTTAAGTTGGGATTTGAATGTGATGGCAATAAGCTGGAAACTGAGTTGGGTTGCTGCTAATACAAAGAGATGAAGTCTGGGTTCTTATTGCTGTTATAAAACTGAGTTGTTGCTACTGATTCTTAACTGAAGCTGATGATTATCAATGTGAATCGAATTGGCAAACAATGGTTGGATCTGTGATGAATTGCAAAGACAGGGGAGGATATGGTGGTGGTTCTCGGTTGGAAATTGAACATGGAGCAATAATGAGTTCTCGGTGATGAAGACAAAGCGTAATTGATGCCATTGTTGATTCAAGACGTGAAATTGATGAAGTTGTGAGTGATTGAAAGAATAGATGTATGCTAGGATTTACAGAGAAGAGCAGGAAAAGAATGGCTCAAACAACGGCCGGAAGTCTCGTAATCACCAAACTCGGCCAAATTTCCCTACCTAAGGAGTCAACCCGCAACCGCCGAAGACCGATCCCAACCGAGTTCAGTGACCGATTCCGGTTAGTCGAATTAGATCAAGTCGCCCGAGTAAGTACGGTGACTTCAAGAATCGACTCACCGAGTAAGCCCGATTAGGCAAGATCGAGTGGAAGCTAACTCGAGTCCCGACTCTCCTTCCCTTGACCATTGACTAACGGCCGATCGTTAGTTTGACCTACACGGAATTGAGAATCTTGGACAGAATATTCCATCACCGGGCGACAACTTTCGTGCGACTATTCCTGGTCGGATTGAAGCCATAATACCACTTTTTCCGGGCGAGCCAAAATTCCGATTTTCTATGGACTTCTCTCATGGGTGTGAAGACTTGGGCTTGAATTGGATGGAGAATTGGACTCAAATTTGGAAAGAGAAGATGGAAGAGTTGAGAAAAGCTTGGATTTGGAAATTGAATTGCTAAAGGAAAAGGATTCTAATCCTTGGAAGATTTGGAGAATATTGAAGCCTATAAATAGATAAGTTTTCTACATCTTTTACACACCTCTTTACACACACATCACTTGTGTTTTTGATAGCTTTTGAAAATTCTTCTTTTTAATTATTTGTGTGAACTCTTGAAAATTCTCCTTTTGATTATTATTTTGTGTGAATTTCAAAAACATGAGTAGCTAATTTTATTATTGATTGAGGATGAATTCCTAGTTCTTAATACATGATTTGAGTTTTTGTTTCAATTTATCTTGAAGTTTTTCACATAATTATCGTTTGTTTTTACTAATAGGAATGATCTTAATGACATTCATGATTGATTGATAGATTGTTTAGAGTGCACGCTAAATTGATTTGTTAATTTGATCTAAAGCTAGTGAAAGTTAGGGAGAAGTAATCGTTTCTTGACTCTTTACATAAGTAGCAAACACGAGACCTCATGAGGGATTCCGTGGAGCAATTGTGTGTGAAAACAACGTTAGCAAGTAGACCTTGATCTAAGAGTCTAACTACTAATATTGACCTAATAAGTTCATGAATCTTAATGCGTTTATTTAAATTACATCTAGAGTGATCTACTACTAGGTGGTTTGGTAAATAGAATCCCAGAGTCGAGAACTTCCGTGTCCTAGTGATATAAGGGATTTAGGGGGTTTAGCAATCGATCTAGTACGCTTACCTACGGTTGGTGATAATTTGTGACTAATAACAAGTAGAAAAGAACATAACTTGATTCATTGTTTCAGTAACGAAGAAGGATTCCTTGGTCTTGTCTCTCTTATTGCTTTCAACTTTATCTTTTAATTGCTTTGTTTATTTTCTTTTGTTTTTACAACCCCTTTCGTGACAATTTTTACAACTAGAATCTCTTGCTCCTCGTGGGAACGAACTTGACTTCCATTATATTATTTTTAATTGAGTGGAAACATTAATTAATTTGATTGCACCTACGACACGCATCATTATCATACCAAGATACAGTCTTACATAGACCAACTTCCTGAGGTCATTCGCGAGTATATTTTATATACGGATGATGTCGACGGAGATGGAAATTGTGGCTATCATGCTGTGACTGAACAATTAGGAATCTTTGACACGGCGGTTAGTAGAGGTATGACACCATGCCAATATGCTAGAATTAGGATGGCCGAACAACTTGTGAACAAAAGGAGATTTTATGAGCAATTGGTTGGTGTAGGCGAGGGGTTTGATGATATGCATGCTCAAGTATTGGGGACCGAGCAACAGATGAACTTTCTTCCTTCTGAATATTGGATGAGAATGCCGCTTTGTGGGCATCTAGTGGGGATACATTTAGATGTGTTGTTCATTATTTTACCCCACCGTAGAAGTAACATTACCCCAAAGTGGAAAAATGCGAAGGATCCCTTAAGAAGAGAAGAGTTGTTTTGGCGTTCGTGAACGGTAATCATTTCGTTATTCTAAAACTCAAAGAAAATTGTCCATTGCCATCTATTTGTGGGATGATTAAAAACAAGGGTCTAGATCCCAATATCTGGAAGGGATTGATGGCATCGTATGAGGAGAATCACCAATTTTGGGATACGTCGGCCTTATCAAAAAAACCGATCCAAGAGGAGAAGATGCAACCCATTACGCGTGGAGGCGACGATGAGTGATTTGGATTTATGTGGTTCACTAGTACGCAACGTGTTTTTTTTTGTAAGTCTGAATTGTAAACATTAAATCATATTTTGATGGCTATGCCTAAAGATAGTTGTGTTTTATATTTACAACTCCGGAACTTGTGTAAAAAGGCGTAGAATTTCGTTTGAAACCATCTTAGAAAAAGCACAAAAAACTTCCAGAGAAATAAGTGACATTTCCGGCATTAAAATTAACCTCATTCCTATGCCGGTTTTCTGTCAAAATCATATTTATCATGGAGATTACAGAAACCGGCACAGTATGCAAACACAAATAAATACCGAAACTCTATCTTTTAGAGAACCTAAGCATTGTTGTTCTGTTCTCGAGCATGCCGGTTTTGGATGAAAACTTAGAAATTTAAGTTATCTCGGGGCGCGTTCAAACTCGTAAATGAGGTAATTTGACACAAGTTTATCAACATAATAAATATAATAAAAATACTAGATTGTATACAATAACAAACTCCCCAAGTTATGTGGTTCCAAACCGAAAACAAATCAAACACAAACCAAGTCAAGCAAAGAGTTCCAAGAAGACACACAAACACATTGTTCAAGACTCACAAACAAACATAAACCAACACTAGATTGTTCAACCAAACTAATACTATAGAATAAACACACGATCACTCTGGTTCTTGACTTCTTGTGTACCCTCTTCTTCCTTTCGCCCCACAAGTCTTTTGCCTCTCGGATCTTCAATTTTGTCCATCTTTTGCTCGACGTTCTCCATTTCTTTCTCCGGGTCAAGACCTCTCCTTTCTTGTTCTTTTCTTAAAGAACTTCGACAAATTTCCAATCACCGACGTCATAAGGAAATTTTAAACATGTACTTAGTATGTACAATTGTATAAGTTCATAGACATAAAGTAAAAAAGAATGGTAATGAACAAGACGTACGTACCAACAACGAACGAGTTGTATATGTACAGTTTCCTGAGTTGTGGATGGATGTGATAGTGGTGGAGGAACAACTACGATATCCGGCGTACAACATAAGGATGCGTGAACTTCCGATGGCCTCTTAGGAAGGTTGGTTCACTCTCATAACCGTTCTACAATTCCCCAATCGCCCCATCCAACACTGGGCCCCTTTTCTTCCCTTTCACTCCAATGTGCAAGAATAGGTTTTGGGTCGTAAACTACGAGAGTATGGTTCTCATTCGATTGGCATTGAGGAAAGTCATGAGAGAATTTCTGATAAGATGTATCCGTGAGATCTTTCTGCTTGTACCCAAGTTGGCGCATTACACGGCGAGGGTTGTGCATAACAAATCCTTTTGGATGAAATAATGGTCCGTTGTAAAATGAAACATTTTCATGCCTTTGCAAGTGAACTCCTCTGGCATTCCTATATGGATCAAACACAACATCTTAGACATCCACCGAGTCCAAAGCCAATCTCATTGCTAATAAACGTTTTTTGTTATTGGGCCTTGGGGTATTGTCGAAGTAGTATTTCTGACCTAGAGGACTATTCTTGACCGGTTGTCAGCCGACACAAATATAAATTACACTTTCTTACTACTCAAAATATATAATGAAGCAATGGCAAGAAAGGATTGTTCCCACAGAGAGGTCTTGGTTGTCAATATGTTTCGGTTTCCTAAAAATAACACCGGGAATTTTCTGATTTTTATAAAATTAAAACTAAATAAAAGCAAACAATAAAGGTAAACAAATCAAATCAAGGATGAGAAAGTATTGGTCATGGATTTCGTTTTCATTCATAAACATGTTTTCAACACAATAACTAGAATTGATATTTTAATCTCAACTTTTATCAAAGGCCCTAGAATACCTTGATCGCAAGAATATCCCGCTAATCTCCTATTGTCATCAACAAACACATTAAAAGATGTGAATATGAATTCTATCTAAAGGAACAACCTAACGTGTAAAAGCACTAATCAAGTTTAATTCCCTAGATGCGTTAAGTTCTATGAAATTAGGCCAATCAAAGCAATCGAACGTGTAAAAGCACTAATCCGATTTAACAAAGGTTACGGTTCACATATGATCATAAGAATATATCACTACAAACTATAATCATATTTATGCTACTTGCAATCAGGAATTAACAACTATTTCGTATTGAAAACCCTAATCTAGCAATAAAGATGAAAGCAAACTCAATCGATTCGCGACTCCTGGCTAAACAAGCATTCAAATCATGTAACAATATTAATTGTGAATCATAAACGATAATATGAGAGAAAACTAATTTATTGCACAAAAACTCATGTTTGGAAATCCAACTAATCCATAACCAAAAGAAAACTCTAGCTCATATTCATGGAGTTCATAACAAGAAGAAAGATAAAAGACTTCATGGTGTAAACCCTAGAAAACAAAGTAGAGGCAAAAAAAGATATAATAAAAGATATTAGATAAAGATATGATAAAAGATTGATCCCCATTAGGTAAAAGTCTTCTTTTTATATGTTTCTCTATTTCCATAAAGGATACTCCTTCCAATATTAGGTCTTTCAACACCCATCTCCAAGTGGTCCACCAAGCCCATGTGAGAAAAAACCCATGTAAAATTATGTCCAAAATCCGCGCCGAAAATCGGGATTATGGGAAATCTACGGAAAAATCATCGGGGATCGCTCAGTGACCGGCAAATCCACCGGCCATGGCCAATCGGCCAACGGCAGTTCGGTCAAACGGTCCAGTCAGGTCGGTCAATCGAAGTCAAGCACCGAGTCAGCTGAGTCTCAGGCTGAGTCAATACCGAATCAACTCACTAACTTGGCTAAATAGGCTTTGGGCCAGATTTGTTGCACAGCCTGAGCTATCCAGCTCACAGCTGTTTCTTGCACCACCGTAATGTACCATACTGCACTCCAAAGACCAATACAATACTAGTGCTCCTCGGAAATGATGGTGCATCACCTGGATCACCACCATTCCCTCTCGCAACCCAACTTTCGCCATAATCTCAGATCTCATTCTCTGCCAGTCTCGCCTGAACCCGCAACTGCAATTCTAAAACACCATTTACTGCCTCTTCTAGTTCACAGCCTTCTAACCCAGTTGTAATCTCACTTGCCTGCACTTGAATTCATACTTAACTCCAGATGCTGCCAAAACCATAACCACATAAACCAATTCATTCCATTGCTTCACCAAAGATTTCC
>JAJJWW010016282.1:0-34052 GCA_023531295.1 Papaver armeniacum
TAGCATTTTATGAAGTAGTTTCCTCTAGTTTTGCAATCTATCCTCAAATTTTGATTATAAAAAAATAAAAATAAAAAAGCTCATCAGAATTTCAAGTGCCATGCTTTAGATCTGAGAGCCAAGAAACTCAAATACTTCGAGTAACATTACAAGTAGAGAATGTGAGCCAAGCCGGCATTCTTTACTTCCCAATTTCCCATCAATAGAAAAAACAAAATAATGCATAAGAATTAGAGTACCAGCGCCAGAATGGAGCCAGACTTTCAACTGGGGCACAAATATGCGATCTAAATTTTGGTGTTAATATCTGTAGTGGCAGCCTATGGACGTCTAAATCATATACACATATTTTTGCAACGACATAGATAAGATTCAAAAATATTATCTACGTATTAGAGAGAATCCAAAAAGTTCCGATCGAAGTCCTCCAGTATTTAAAAGATGTACAAGTTTTAGTAATCAGGCAATTAACATCATCTACTAAAGTTAAAAGATTTAACATGTGATACCTGAATAAGCTATTGGAAGTGGTCTGATCTTATCTTACTCTTGAATCACTTCATATGTCTCATTCTAGTAAAGCTGCAACATCATCTTCAAAACTAAATAAAGCTCATCTGGATACTTGACTCCCATTACTGAGTGAGTCACAAGTAGACCGAAAGAACAGATTCACTTTCTCCAAAGCCAGTGAATTTTTCAACAAAAATTGAGAAACTTGAGTTCATTTTCAGATCCTAACACCTCTGTAATCTCGACAAATTGAGGCGAGAAATCATGCCCGTCAATGACAATCCCTCTTCCCAATCATCTCCAATGTCAGCTAGATTCGACTATACCCAAACATTAGAACAAGCAAATGAAACATCACTTAGTTACAAAAACGATAGATTAACATGAATACAAAGTGAAGTGACGGCAAATACGAAAGATGAACTAGTTCCAATTTCAAATACACTCTGGATGATTTGTGCGCAGCACTCAGCAAACCAAACACAGAAAGTTTAACGAATTGTTACCTCCATTGATTTAAGTTTAATGAAAATAAGATCAGAATACGCAACTACAGAGAAAATAATTGGATGATTTAAACAGAATCTCTATTCCCCACATTTTATGTCAGAATAGAATTTGTGGGTTTACTCATGTGGCATATTTTAGACGCAGCATATTTTTATACTAATGCTGTCACGGTGCTTCTTTTGTTCCTGAAATAGATATATTAAGATCACTTCGGAAGATTTCAGCTCAAGATATATCAGTAGTGTGTCTCTAGCTAGGTAGATTTCGGGTTATAGCGATACATTTAACTAAGGTGTAGATTTTCAAGCTAAAGCATGGGGACTGAATTTCCAGGGGGCACCGTTTCATATGAGACAAAAGAATTATATCCGATCCTGGCCGTCTTGATCACTCAAAGCCAGTACTTTCGCTAATTCCGGTCCCCATTACAGCCATGTCAGATTTTGGGTTATTGGACAATGTTTGGATCAATATACATTGACAAATATTTGGTCCAGAGGCAATATTTTTCCACACGATAAACCTAAACCTTAAGTCTAAATATTTAGAGCGGTCCATCGGAGTTCGGACGCTTAAGTCTGAGCCTTGAATTGCTTGCACCACATTTTTGCAGATACCTTGTAGGATTAGATTTTAGATTAGAACTCGTTTATCTAATCAAAAGGGGTTTTAGATTAGGAGGGTGCACAAAAGTAGATTTAAAAAATAAGGTAAGAAGTTTTCTATATATACTGGCAGCGAGATAAAAGATTGTTTAAGCGTGAACGTTCCATCGTTCTGTGTGTGTGATTAGTTTTTTTTTTTTTTTTTTTTTTTTTTTGAACTGGCCAATTCTTGATCGGTGTAATGGCTGAAGAAGGATCATCTTCATCGTTAACGCAAGTTCCAACCGTTTCTCAATCTCACCAACAACTGGTATGAAGAAAAAACAGTTTTTCCTCTATACATTATATTTTGTTTCTTCTTCTTTGCAATCTGTATATACTTCCTCTCACTCGTTAGTTCTTAGGGTGAAAAAAATCTATCTCTGATTTTGATTATGCAAACATCTCTGATTATGATGTTTACTTTATTATGCATGATGTGTCTTTGTGTTTTTCTTCGTGTTGTTTCTTAACTTACTACACTAATTGAATTGCATCCATTGATCCATGTTTTTGTAATCCATTGACGAGGAGGAAATAGGTTCCGAAAAATTGAACCAATCATGCTACAAAGGATGAAGTGTTTTTTCTTTTCTTTGTTTGCAGGTTGGGGCAACGTACATAATGCAATTACCTGCTTCTTTAGGAGTTTCTTCTTCTACTATGGCTATTTATAGTTTGTTAACTGGATTGTGTCCAGAACTGCAGCAGTCGAGACAAATTCTAACGAAATGTTTGAAAGATCCAGTCCATAAAAAATTTAAAAAGGAACTTATTCCTTTACTAAAACAGTATGTGGAATCACAACAGATGTTGACACAACTGATTCGGCGAGAAAATAATACACTTTTGTACACACTGCGTGGCCAACAACGGATGCATCAGAATGGACATTTAGTCACACAACCACACCAAGATGTACCAGAACAACAGAAACAATTACGAGAGAAAATACAAGAAGTCTTACAACGGATGTTGCATGCTGAAAATCAACAACAACAACGTAAAGAACTTGAAGAATTAAGGATAAACCCATAGTGGTGGGGTGGATAGGGCTAAAGGTGGTGATAACTGTGGCATGTCCTATTATTTATGCAGATTCTTGTTTTCATTAGGAGTCATGTCCTATTATTTATGCAGATTCTTGTTTTCATTAGGAGTCCCAATTAGTAAATTGTGTTCCCAAGTTTTTCACATTCCAAAATGAACTTAATGTTTGTTCTTGATTTTTGTGTAATTTATTTCTCAGTTCTTAGTTCTTCTCAGTCTTTCTATTAGATAATAGGTTACATTCTCTTTCTTCATCTAATTCTTCATATACTAGGTTTAGAAAACCTAATACTAGAAATAAGATTACACTACTTCAGGTGCAAAAGGAAAACATCACATGAACTAACATACTAGTTCATGTGAAGAAAGTAAACATCACCTGAACTAATTATATTAGTTCATGTGAGGAATATAGTTTGCACAATACATTAACTAACAATCTCCTCCTTAATGTGATGTTCTACAACTCCTAATAATTCTCTAAAATTTTGAAGCTTGCCTTTGGGAAGCGCCTTGGTGAATATGTCCGCCAATTGGTTTTCCGTCTTGCAATACTTGAGTTCTATCTCACCATCTTCAACCGCTTCTCGAATGAAGTGATACTTGACCTTTATGTGCCTTACTTTACAGTGCTCAACCGTATTTTTGGACATTGCTATTGCTGATTTGTTATCACAAAAAATTACGGTGCTTTATTCTTGTTTCTCTTAGATGTCTTCCAAGATTCTTCTTAGCCATATGTAGCTATTGATGCCGAAATGTACTCCGCTTCCGCCGTGGATAGAGCTACTGTTGGTTGCTTTTTCGATGCCCAAGAAAATATACCGGAACCAAGAGAAAAATCATATCCCGATGTACTCTTCATGTCATCAATACACCCTCCCAAGTCGCTATCACAATAACCAACTAATTTGACATTTGAATTTCTAGAATACATGATTCCAAAATTCATGGTTCCTTGAATATACCTTAACAA
Source organism: Papaver armeniacum (assembly GCA_023531295.1). Lineage (NCBI taxonomy): Eukaryota > Viridiplantae > Streptophyta > Magnoliopsida > Ranunculales > Papaveraceae > Papaver > Papaver armeniacum. The sequence goes on from JAJJWW010016282.1 coordinate 3,694, forward strand.
CCTCTTTGCCGCGCCAAGATATAGATGACTAGGTGAACTCATGAACCTAGAAAGCATACTTGAAGCAAACATGATGTCGGGTCTTGTATGTGTAAGGTACAACAAGTTTCCAATAAGACCTCTATAGTAAGTCTCATCAACTTTTCTTCCTCCATCATCTTTCTTGAGTTTCTTATTCACTACAAGTGGTGTAGATGTGGGGTTACGACCAAGCATACCAAATTTCTTCAACACCTTTTCGGCATACTTGCTTTGAGAAATAAACACTCCATCTTCACTTTGATGAACTTCTATACCAAGGAAGTACTTGAGTAGACCCATGTCACTCATCTCATATTTCATCATCATTTCTCTTTTGAATTGCTCAATCATATGAGCATCATTACCTGTAAAGATTAGGTCATCAACATACAATGCAACAATGAGAATAGACGTACCTCGAGTCTTCACATATAGTGTAGGTTCACTTTTGCTTTTGCTGAAATTTTGCACTTTAAAGTACCCATATATCTCACTATACCAAGATCTTGGTTCTTGCTTTAGGCCATACAAAGCTTTCTTCAACTTGTACACCTTGTCTTCTCTCCTTCCACCACAAAACCTTGTGGTTGTTCTACATAGACCTCTTCTTCGAGTTCTCCATTTAAAAAACGCTGATTTCACGTCAAGTTGATAAAGTAACCAACCTTTTTGGGAAGCCATAGCAATCACGGCTATAATGGTGTCAAGACGAGCAACCGATGCAAATGTTTCATTGTAGTCGATACCGAGGTTGTTGTGAGTAGCCCTTTGCCACCAACTTTGCTTTGTATCTTTTCACCGTTCCATCCGCATTGTACTTCACCTTGTAGATCCATTTCACACCAATAACTTCTTTGTCACTTGGTCTTGCTACCTTCTCCCATGTGTCATTCACATCAATGACATAAACTTTTTCTTCCATAGCTTTTATCCAAACCTGCTCTTTTGATGCTTCTTCAAAATTCTATGGCTCAACCATACAAAAGTTACATCTTTTATGCGATTCACTCAACCTTTGCATCTTCTTTGGTGCCGACGGTGGTGATGTTGATGCACTTGTACTTGGAGACATACTTGGTGATGCTCCTTGCCTTGTATTTTGAGGTGTTTGAGGTAGTTCTTCCTAATTTTCTTCACCTTCTTCATCTTCATTTGTTGCTGAATTTTCTTCTTCTTCATCAACAAATATGGTTCTCTTCTCAATTTTGCATTCTTCCCAATTCCATGAAGTTCCTTTATCAAATAACATATCACGGCTTGTGATCATTGTGTTTCTATTCAAGCTATATAACTGTTTGTAGGTGAAAATGGTTTCTGCTGATTTTGGTAATTGCGGGTGTGCAGGTGAGAAACAATTTAAACCCTAAAAAATATACTGCAAGGGAGTACTTTAGATTCGAGAGATCAGTCTGCACAAGTCCGGCTTAAACCAAGAAATAGCCGTTCCATATTTGCTTCGGTCACAAAGTGGAGGAGAATGGGTTGGTTTTGGGGAGGGAGGCAAGGAAAGTGGTGAGACCAGAATAGTTGATTCTGGAAGAGTGGTTGGGTTACTACGACTATTTATCAGAAAAGTGAGACAGCTCACAAGGTGAGCTAGCAAGCAAGTATTTCTGAGTGTTGTATCTCCCGTATGAACTTGTTGTTCAATGGAAATAGGTAATACATATTTATACAAGTCGGAGTAAAAACGTACCTGGTCTCATTAAGGAGTGGGGAAGTAAATGGGAGGAGGTGGTAACCGTATGCATGGAATTGATATTCCATAAAGTGGTTAACGCATGAAACTGGTTTTCATGCAACTGCTAATGTTATGTAATTGATGTCCCATAAAGTTGTTAACGCATGTGCTTTATGTCCCATGAACGTTTCACACATAACTTCCCGTATTTACTAACCGCCTCACCCTTATGACACTTCCTTATTACGGGCGTAGTGTACGCGCACGTCATGAAACCGCCAAACCAATACCCAAAGAGGATCCCCAGTTTGTGTTGATGTCTCGAATGTTTTGGAAAACATGTAGCACGTTGTTGTGGCTTAGCAAGTCAAGCTCAGGAAACTTGCCAGCCTAGTGACCTTCGACGGTCGAGATTTTGCATCTTGAGAGGAAGGGAAACCGTTGATCGTTGCACGCCTTCGTTTTGGTAGCCGCGTAGTGAGGGCCAACGTGGTGGCACGACTAGGTTGGCATGCCGTTGGCATGGCAAGGTTTGGCATGGCCAAACTTAGGTTTTCAGGCCAAAGGTTACCATGTGTCGTCCGGTAACCTTGGATGGCGGGATTTGCTCACGGGATTGAAGGGCAACCGTTGATTGTTTCACGCCTTTGTTTTGGTTGCGCGAGTGAGGGCCAACGTGGTGGCGCGGCTAGGTTGGCATGCCGTTGGCATGGCAAGGTTTGGTGTGGCCAAACTTAGGTTTTCGGGCCAAAGGTTACCATGTGTCATCCAGTAACCTTGGATGGCTAGGATTTGCTCCACGGGATTGAAGGGCAACCGTTGATTGTTGCACGCCTCGTTTTGGTAGCCCCGTAGTAAGGGCCAACGTGGTGGCGCAGCTAGGTTGGCATGCCGTTGGCATGACAAGGTTTTGGCGGGCCAAACTTAGGTTTTTGGGACAAAGGTTACCATGTGTTGTCGAGTAACCTTGGATGGCTAGGATTTGCTCATGGGATTGAAGGGCAACCGTTGATTGTTGCACGCTTCGTTTTGGTGGCCGCGTAGGGAAGGCCAACAGGGTGGTATGACTAGGGTGTGGTTAGGCTTGGCATGTGGGGCCAAGGGTTCGCCTTGGGCGTGGATAGCTTTGGCTAGGTGCGATTTTGGCTTGGCATGTGGGGTCAAGGGTTTGCCATGGGCGTATGGCGTGGCTAGAGACAAGGAAATGGCGTTTGGCTTGGCATGATGTGACTATCATGGCTAGGGCCAAGGCAAAGTACGTTTGGCATGGCGCGACTAGCTTGGCTAGGTTTAGTTTGGATTGGCATGTGGGGCCAAGGGATTGCCATGGGCGTATGGCGTGGCTAGGGCCAAGGAAAGGGCGTTTGGCTTGGCATGATGTGACTAGCATGGCTAGGGCCAAGGAAAACTGCGTTTGGCATGGCGCGGCTAGCTTGGCTAGGTTTGGTTTGGCTAGGCATGTGGGGCCAAGGGTTTGCCATGGGCGTATGGCGTGGCTAGGGCCAAGGCAAGGGCGTTTGGCTTGGCATGATGTGACTAGCATGGCTAGGGCCAAGGCAAAGTGCGTTTGGCATGGCGCGGTTAGCTTGGCTAGGTTTGGTTTGGCTTGGCATGTGGGGCCACGGGTTTGCCATGGGCGTATGGCGTGGCTAGGGCCAAGGCAAGGGCGTTTGGCTTGGATGATGTGACTAGAATGGCTAGGGCCAAGGCAAAGTGCGTTTGGCATGGCGCGGTTAGCTTGGCTAGGTTTGGTTTGGCTTGGCATGTGGGGCCAAGGGTTTGCCATAGGCGCATGGCGTGACTAGCTTGGGCTAGGTGCGTGACCAAGCTAGGGTTTTGGGGCAAAGGTCGTTTGGTAACCTTAGACGGCCAGGATTTTCTTCATTTTTGAAGGGCAATTGATTGTTGCACGCCTTCATTTTGATAGCCGCGTAGTGAAGGCCGGTATGGTGGCGCGACATGGGGCCGTGGAGAGGTGCGTTTGGCATGGCGCAAAGAGGTGTGGTTGGCATGATTTTCCATTGGCATGGAGGTGCAGCTAGCATAGCTGGCATGCTTTGGCGCGGTCGATGTGGCTGGCATGATTTTCAATTGGCACAGAGGTGCGGCTAGCATGGTTGGCATGCTTTGGCGCGGTTGGTGTGGCTGACATGATTTGCCATTGTCACATAGGTGCGGCTAGCATGGTTGGCATGCTTTGGCGCTGCGGTCGGTGTGGCGGCATGATTTAACATTGGCACATAGCTGCGGCTAGCATGGTTGGCATGCTATGGTGGCGGTCGGTGTGGTGGGCATGATTTGCCATTGGCACGGAGGTGCGGCTAGCATGGTTGGCATGCTTTGGCGCGGTCGGTGTGGGCTGGCATGATTTGCCATTGGCACGAGCAGGTGCATCTAGCATGGTTGGCATGCTTTGGCGTGATCGGTATGGTGGCATGATTTGCCATTGGCACAGAGGTGCGGAGCATGGTTGACATGCTTTGGCGCGGTCGGTGTGGCTTGCATGATTTGCCATTGGCACACGTGGGAATTAGGGTTTGGCTTGTCGTAACCCTAATTTGAAAAAGATACCCCGGTAATTATTTAGGGACACATTAAAGGTTTCGGTAAATGTGCCTAGTAAATGCTTGTTACTTTAAATGTTGTGACATCTTTAATGCCCCGCTAGGGTTTAGTGTTTTATGATTTTAACCCTAAGCTAAAAACCACCATCAACAACAACCTATAGCCTTTTGATTGGAGGCTATAACCAATAAATACACATTTCTCACTTGATTCATCAAGCTTTGTTCTCTTCACCTTTGGAATTTGAGAATAGAACACACTACCAAATACTTTGAGATGCCATACCGATGGGTTTCTTCCAATCCATGCTTCAAACAGAGTCTTGTACCATACGACTTTTGTTGGACACCTATTCATCAAGTAGACGGCTGTGTTTACGTCTTCGGCCCAAAACACTTGTGGCATACTGTGATGGACCGGAAAATTACGCCTTTGGCGCGTTGCCCCGCAGGCCGTAATCTCCCCGATGCGTCATGATGAAGCTACGATCCGGGCCTTAGGGCTAGGCAAATGCACGTTGAATTTGCCCCTTGCAAGCATGCTCGTGGAACATGACGCAGCTAGCTTAGCTTCCACATTGCTCCAGCTTACCCTTGTTCTGCGAAGGGTTTATTAAGTAAGCAAAACTTTCTTAAAACGGCAAAAACGACCTTTTGAGGCTCTAAACGATGGAATTTGGATAAATTGTGGTGACCATGTGGATCTACATGTCTTGATCTTTGGGCCGTTTCCCATCAAAATGGACTCCTCTTAAGCTAAATTACGACATTCGGGTTTTTCGCCTCCAGATAGGCTATAGCTTGCTCTTTGTAGCTTGATAGGAAGTATGAGTATCCACTTGCTGGCATGCAACTAAGCCTCATCAAGTATGGCCACAATCATCTATGGTGTCGAGCTTAGATGATATGAGGGGCCAGAATGTCGCAATCATCTCCGAATTAGATGATATGAGCGACAAAGTGCAGGACCGGCAATGCCGCAAACTCATTGCGGCTGCCTCGTACCCTTCCCTACTATAAAGGGATCAAGCACAGACCGTAGTTCATCACGAAGGGACAAGCAACTTATTCCAACTCGTTTGCTAGGCCGTGGTCAAGCAATAATGGAAATGGCCTAGTTCGTATAGGCCGTTCCGTCGGAATGCATCCAAGTGATGCATGTTTGGTCCGCAATATGGCATAATGATGCCTAAGCATCAAATGCCCTCTTCGCGAGGCTACGCAACTATAAATGAGCCTTAGGCATCATTTATACGCTTAAGCTAAGCTATGAAGCTTACTTGGTGCATAGTCCGCATATGCACCATCAACCAACTACCCCTCCCTATATATGTCTTAATGGAATTTCTACAAGTATGGAAAGGGGACAAAAAATCTTTCATCAACTCCTCGTTTACTATTCATGACCGTTTCCATGTATTTTCCTGAATAACCGACCAAGATGGATGTTCACTACCAATGCCAACTTCGATGTCCGGCCATGTTGGTCGTCCAATGCCAACCCGATATCCTCCGGCCATGTTGGCCGTCCTCTGTCAACCCGATGTCAGAGCCATGTTGGCCGTCATTGCCAACCCGATGTTGGCCATTTTGGCCGTCCACCGCTACACTAAGAAACCCGAGGTCTGCCATGTTGGCCGTCCTTTGCCCAACCCGATGTGCCACACGACCATGTTGGCCGTCACGCCTTAAATCCGTAGCCAACCCGATGTCCGGCCATGTTGGGCAATAACATGAGGCAAAAAGGTATTTTCCGAGGTTCGGCCATGTTGGACGTTCTCTGCCAACCCGATATCCATCCATGTTGGTCGTCCTCTGCCAACCCGATGTCCGGCCATGTTGGCCGTACACTTCCAACCCGATGTCCGGCCATGTTGGCCGTACACTATCAACACATCGGCCAAGGGCCAATGTTCCTTTTCCTACGCAACGGAAGCTTTGGATGAAGCTTCATCTCAGGCCATGGCGCATCTTTTAGCATGCGCCATGCTAAATATACGGGGTGTTACATTATCACACCCTTCAAAGAATTTCGTCCTAGAAATTCAAAACCAAAACTATTGTGGACAATCTCTTCAAGTTGGATTTCCGAGAAAAAGTCCCATACCGGATGCTCGGAAATCACGGGTTTCTTCAAGTTGTCATGAACAACAATTTAGACCTTGAGCACATGTCCCATACCACCGCCCGAGAATCCAAAAGTGCCCACAACAATACCAAGAATCGCAATTGGCCGGTGCCAAGAGGATATCTCGACCGGAGTATCTTGAATGCGCATCCCATACTACGACTCGGAAGTCCCTAAAGTTCACAAGGTTAGAAGATGTCATCGAAATGAAAAAGCAAAACCTAACGCAACACTATGAGGACCAATCTCTAATGCGGTGCGGTTGGATGCAAGCCACTGCTGTCCCGACGGAGTTTACGGGTTGCCACTCGTAAGTGGGATGCTAGCCGGGCTTGACAACGCACACCCTTGGCCGGTGCCAACGTGTGGGGATGATCGGTCCCATTGTCTACCCACCGTCCCGGACGTTCTTAGGATGCTCGTAAGCGGGGGTGCCATAGAGGCACGGAAAACTCACGCATTTATACAAGCTCAACTCGATTTGCAAAGTAACTGGGCCAACAGTTACAAACTCTTTCCCGCGCAGAAGTTGGCCTACTCTCCAACTTTAAGTTTCCATGATGGAAAATACTCGCTAATGAGTCCACCCCGCACAACTCCCTAGAGTTTTCTCGGAACTTGCTCTGATACAATTTGTGACGGACCAAAAAATTACGCCTTTGGCGCGTTGCCCCGCAGGCCGTAATCTCCCCGATGCGCCATGATGAATCTACGATCCAGGCCTTAGGGCTAGGCAAATGCACGTTCAATTTGCCCCTTGCAAGCATGCTCGTGGAGCATGACGCAGCTAGCTTAGCTTCCACACTGCTCCAACTTACCCTTGTTCTGTGAAGGGTTTATTAAGTAAGCAAAACTTTCTTAAAACGGCAAAAACGACCTTTGAGGCTCTAAATGATGGAATTTGGCTAAATTGTGGTGACCATGTGGATCTACATGTCTTGATCTTTGGGCCGTTTCTCATCAAAATGGACTCCTCTTGAGCTAAATTACGACATTCGGGTTTTCTCCCCGGATAGGCTATAACTTGCTCTTTGTAGCTTGATAGGAAGTATGAGCATCCACCTGGCATGCAACTAAGCCTCATCAAGTATGGCCACAATCATCCACAGTGTCGATCTTAGATGATATGAGGGCGAGAATGTCGCAATCATCTCGAATTAGATGATATGGCGACAAAGTCTTTGGACGGGCAATCTTGCAACTCATTGCGGTTGTTCCCTTCTCTAAAGGGATCAAGCACAGACCGTAGTTCATCACGAAAGGACAAGCAACTTATTCCAACTCGTTTGCTAGGCCGTGGCCAAGCAATAATGGAAATGGCCTAGTCCGTATAGGCCGTTTCCGTCGGAATGCATCCAAGTGATGCATGTTTGGTCCATAATATGGCATAATGATGCCTAAGCATCAAATGCCCTCTTCGCGAGGCTATGCAACTATAAATGAGCCTTAGGCATCATTTATGCGCTTCGGCTAAGCTATGAAGCTTACTTGGTGCATAGTCCGCATATGCACCATCAACCAACTACCCCTCCCTATATATGTCTTAATGGAATTTCTACAAGTATGGAAAGGGGACCAAAAATCTTTCATCAACTCCCCGTTTACTATTCATGGTCGTTGCCATGTATTTTCCTGAATAACCGGCCAAGATGGCTGTTCACTACCAATGCCAACTCCGATGTCCGGCCATGTTGGTCGTCCAGTGCCAACCCGATATCCGGCCATGTTGGCCGTCCTCTGTCAACCCGATGTCCGGCCATGTTGGCCGTCCACTGCCAACCCGATGTCCGGCCATTTTGGCCGTCCACTGCCAACCCGAGGTCATGCCATGTTGGCCGTCCTCTGCCAACCCGATGTCCGGCCATGTTGGCCGTCCACTGCCAACCCGATATCCGGCCATGTTGGCCGTCCTTTGTCAACCCGATGTGCGGCCATGTTGGTCGTCCATCGATGTCTGGCCAATCGATGTCCGGCCATGTTGGCCGTCTACTGCCAACCCGAGGTCCGACCATGTTGGCCGTCCTTTGCCAACCCGATATCCAGCCATGTTGGTCATCCTCTGCCAACCCGATGTCCGACCATGTTGGCCGTACACTTCCAACCCGATGTCCGGCCATGTTGGTCGTACACTGTCAACACATCGGCCAAGGGCCAATGTTCCTTTTCCTACGCAATAGAAGCTTTGGATAAAGCTTCATCTCAGGCCATGGCGCATCTTTTAGCATGCGCCATGCTAAAAACACGGGGCGTTACACATACCCTTCTCATGAAGCATGGACTTCGCCATCTCCATCACAGTTTGATTCTTCCTCTCCGAAACACCATTTTGTTGAGGAATATATCCCAGGGTTAGTTGCATTTCCAAGCCTTCATCTTCACAAAACTTATCAAAGTTTTTGTTATTGTATTCTTTGCCTCTATCACTTCGCAAAACCTTGATGTAGTGGCCACTTTGTTTTTCAACAAGACATTTAAACTTCTTAAAAATACCAAACACATCATATTTTTTCCTCATGAAGTACACCCAAGTCATTCGAGTAAAGTCATCAATGAATAAAATGAAGTATCTATTACCTCCATGAGTTGGTGTCTTCATTAGTCCACACACATCGGTATGTACCAAGCCAAGAATTTCTTTTGCACGCCATGCTACACCTTTTGGAAATGGTTGGCGGTGTTGTTCTCCAAGTGTGCAACCCTCACATACTCCTTCTTTATGGTTGATGTGATTTGGAAGTCCTTGCACCATGTTCTTGTTGCAAAGTACCTTGAGACTATTGAAATTCAAGTGCCCAAGTCTTTTGTGCCACAACCATGGTTTCCATCCTCATTGCAACATTCTTCTCCTTTTCAAATACAATTGGGAAGCTTCTAGTCTTCTCCATCTTGATATTCTTCATTACTTGTCTCTTGTTCTTGTGTTTCTTGTCATAAATGGTGCAATACCCATCTTCAAAATGGGCCGCGTACCCAAGCTCCACAAGTTTCCCAACACTAAGCAAATTTTGTGCCAAATCCGGAACATATAACACATCTCTAATGTATTTTGCTCCATTGATAGTTTACACGCAAATTATACCTCTTCCGTTAGCTTGAACCATGTTTCCATCCCCTATCTTCACTAGAGAGTTAATGGATGTATCCATCTCAACAAACAAGCTCTTCAAACCGGACATATGAGTTGTACAACCACTATCTACAAACCACACTTCGCTTTTAGAAGTTTCTACGACACTTTGACAAGCATAAAACAAGTTTTGTTTTTCTTCATTTTCTTCCGCTCTACCGGCTTGTTCATCTCCTTTGTATCTACAATCATCCTCCACATGTCCATACTTCTTGTAATTGCGACATTGAGGTTTTCCTTTGTTCCAACAATTCTTCTCCAAATGACCATTCTTCTTCCAAAAATTGCATTTTGGTACTTGTTGAGAATCACCCTTTTGGTAGTTGTTAGAGCTTGCTCCTCATTTGTTCCAATTTCCCTTCCTTTGAAATTAGATGAAGAACCACCCTTGTACACATTTTTCTTCATTGCTGAATTTTTTGTGTCCAAATTCATTTTCGATTGAAAAGCACTCTCAATCGGCTTCTCGGCGTGTCTTGACACCCTTTCTTCATAGACTTTCAATTGAGCCCATAACTCTTGTGACTCCAATGTAGAGAGATCTTTTGTTGCTTCCAAATCGCCACAATGGGTTCAAATTTTTCCGGTAAGCAAATTAGAATCTTCTCAAAAATCCTTTTATCTTCCATCTTCTCACCACACATTAACATTTGATTAACAATTTCAATGACTCTAGAAGAAAACTGATTTAATTTTTCATTATCTTTCATATGTTGATTTTCAAAATCTCTTATATATGATTGAAGTTTCAACTCTCTTACCTTCTTGTTTCCACCATACTCTTTTGAAGAATATCTCAAGCTTCTTTAGCTTTAGGAAAATGAATTACTCTTGGTAGAATAGTGTCTCCAACTCCTTGTTGAATGTACATGGATGCTTTAGCATTCTTCTTCCTACTCTCCTTGAGTGTATCCTTTTATGCTTTTTCTAGGGTTGATGTATCTTCAATTTCATCATACCCGTTTTGAACAATTTCCCATACATCTTGAGACATAAATAAAGTCTTCATCTTGATGGACCAAAAATCATAATTTTCTCCATGAAAAATTGGGATTGATGGTTGTTGAATGTAGAGATTTGAGTTGCTTGTACTTGGCATTGATTTGATTTAAGTTTGATTGAAAAATTGGTTTTTTCTTTTTTTGGATATAGATTTTAAGAAATTTCTTTTTGCTGATTTTTTTGATTGATTGGGTTTTGATTGATTTCCTACTACCAAGATCAGATTCAATTGATGTTGGCTCTGATACCAACTGTTGGAAAGGTTAGGGTGATTAAAAATAATGGAGAAGTGGGAACTCTTAGTTCTTCTCACCTTCTTTCTATTAGATATTTTTGGATAGGTTACATTCTCTTTCTTCATATGTACTAGGTTTAGAAAACCTAACACTAGAGATAAGATTACACTACTTCAGGTGCAAAAGGAAAACATCACATGAACTAACATACTAGTTCATGTGAAAGAAAGTAAACATCACTTGAACTAATTATATTAGTTCATGTGAAGAATATAGTTTGCGCAACACATTAACTAACAAGCTTATTATTCGTTGGATTCTATTAGGAAAATTTAAACTGAAATGATTATCAGTAAGCTCCCATATGATTGATAACATTAGTTATGGGCATGGAACTCTATGTTACTTTCAGATTATTTTGTTTACTGATTTCTGCAAATTTCTTTGCTGATTTGCGATTTTATATCATAAGTAAGTCTTTTTGCAATTTGTGTACAGAACTATAATGAAATGAGACCAGCTTCCATCACTTTAGAGCTAAAAACTGGTGATGTTTGATGTAATTTGCCGTCTTCATGGTCTTATGTAGCCGTTGCCTATAAAAAACCCCTAATATAAATTGAGCTTAATTTACGAGGTATGTTATTGTTTTGGTCGCCGAAGTTGATCATAGAAAAATGCAGCTTCAAAATTGTTGCTTGCACTGGTTTTGCTTTTTTTTTTTTTTTTTAATATACCATGGAACCAAAGGGGGTGTCCTCCAGGGTGTAGTCATTGGTGTCAGGTTAGTTTTTCGTGACCAATAATTGAAGCTCTAAGCTCTATGGGGGTGTCATTACTTTTACGTTACTTCGCGGAAGTTGCATGTAGATTTTTCAGCTAGAACTGGTTTAATTTTTTCCCTCTTCGAGAAAAAAACAAAAAATTCCATATACAATGTGAATTAAAAGCGATCTCAATTCAGTAGATTGATGGGGCTATTATAAGATGGAACTCATTCTCAACCCTGGATGGAGAACCAACTTGTTCCCTTTGTACTTCAGTCTTCCTGACACTCTCCACTGCAAGCTTTAGAACCTAATTTGATTTGGGGCCAAACATTTTAATTGGGGGCCAACAAATTTTATTTGCACCCCAAAATTATCAGGGGCCTATTAATCCGACTATGAAAATACTATTTTACCCTTACCTAAAACTAAACATTAAAAATAAGTTAACCTTAATTAAAAACCTTAATTAGGCTTCTCTTCTTCGTCTTCCTCTCCTCCCGTTCTCTTCTCCACCACCACCATTAACGACTATTTTGAAGAATTTTTTTTTCTTCAACCGATTCATCGTAATCGTCGCCAAAAATCAAAACCCAAGAAAGCTATGTTTCCAATTAGAAGATATGTGAACTTAAACCCACCTTGTATTCGTTAGTATCGAAATTTCAGTGTAAGAGTCGTTAGTATCGAAATGAAAACCCCTAACGACTTTTCATTTGCATGCGGATTCTATGAAAAATCGTTAGTGTATTAGGATGAAGATGACGACCCTAATTCTCGCTACTTCAACATTTTTGCCCTAGAATAGAGTCGTTCCGTATTAGGTTGAAGGCGACGACCCTGTTTTGACGACCCTTTGTTATTGGTTAACGACTCTAGGTGAACATTATAAATGGTTGGTTAGGGTCGTTAGTATATCAGAATATCTCTATGACGACTCAAACACACAAAAACTTGCCTTTTTATACAGAGAGTTTGGATTCGAGAGTCGTCTGGGTATTAAACGAATCAACTAACGACTCTAGGTGAACATTATAAACGATCGTCATGGTTTAACACACCACCTTGACGATTTTTCATCACCATTAAAAGTTGCAGGTTAGAGTCGTCGCCATGTGTGTCAACAGTATGACGACTCTTTAGGGTCGTTGGCGTATACAACACCCGACTATAACGACCCTCACTCGAGTAGTTCCATAGTGACCATCAATCGACCCCTTGGAGCACCATTCGAGACAATTTCAAGAGTATATGAGGTTTACTCCGATTGTTTTGAGGTGCGGGTTCACTTGAATCACTCATTTCTAAAAACCCTAGTTTTTCCTCTCAAAACTACTCTTCTTCTTCTCAAAAAAAAAACCCAAAACTAAAATTTCCCCAAATTTTAATCCAAAAACTTGATTTTTATCTAAACAAAATTATCACACTAATCAACTTAATTAAATCTTAAAACTAATCACTCAGGGGCATTTTAGCCATTTAGAAACTATTTTTATAAGGGGTGACCCAAATTAGGATTGGGTGACCTTTTTTTGTCCTCTAGTGCTTGGCCCCCAATTAAAATGTTTGGCCCCAATCAAATTAGGCTTTAGAAGGCCTTGTTGATGGTGTCTGGTGGTGGTGCTGGTGGTGGATAAGACTTCTTCACAGGAAAAACTGAGGTTAGAATCTTGCATGAGAACCCTTTTATCTTGCAAGATCCATGATCATTCTCCATCCACCCTTAAATTTCTTAAACATACTCCAAAATTCACTCTTTTAATGAAATTTGTATTTGGCCCACCATGAACTTTTTTGACAACACCTCAAGAACTTCAGGCTTGTGAACAATCACTGGTGGACAGACTACCTAGCAGAGTGTAAATGTATCATAGCATTTTATGAAGTAGTTTCCTCTGGTTTTTGCAATCTATCCTCAAATTTTGATAATAAAAAAAATAAAAAATAAAAAAGCTCATCAGAATTTCAAGTGCCATGCTTTAGATCTGAGAGCCAAGAAACTCAAATACTGCGAGTAACATTACAAGTAGAGAATGTGAGCCAAGCCCGCATTCTTTACTTCCCAATTTCCCATCAATAGAAAATACAAAATAATGCATAAGAATTAGAGTACCAGCGCCAGAATGGAGCCAGACTTTCAACTGGGGCACAAATATGCGATCTAAATTTTGGTGTTAATATCTGTAGTGGCAGCCTATGGACGTCTAAATCATATACACATATTTTTGCAACGAAATAGATAAGATTCAAAAATATTATCTACGTATTAGAGAGAATCCAAAAAGTTCCGATCGAAGTCTTCCAGTATTTAAAAGATATACAAGTTCTAGTAATCAGGCAATTAACATCATCTACTAAAGTTAAAAGATTTAACATGTGATACCTGAATAAGCTATTGGAAGTGGTCTGATCTTATCTTACTCTTGAATCACTTCATATGTCTCATTCTAGTAAAGCTCGCAACATCATCTTCAAAACTAAATAAAGCTCATCTGGATACTTGACTCCCATTACTGAGTGAGTCACAAGTAGACCGAAAGAACAGATTCACTTTCTCCAAAGCCAGTGAATTTTTCAACAAAAAATTGAGAAACTTGAGTTCATTTTCAGATCCTTCCACCTCTGTAATCTCGACAAACTTGAGGCGAGAAATCATGCCCGTCAATGACAATCCCTCTTCCCAATCATCTCCAATGTCAGCTAGATTCGACTATACCCAAACATTAGAACAAGCAAATGAAACATCACTTAGTTACAAAAAACGATAGATTAACATGAATACAAAGTGAAGTGACGGCAAATACGAAAGATGAACTAGTTCCAATTTCAAATACACTCTGGATGATTTGTGCGCAGCACTCAGCAAACCAAACACAGAAAGTTTAACGAATTGTTACCTCCATTGATTTAAGTTTAATGAAAAATAAGATCAGAATACGCAACTACAAAGAAAATAATTGGATGACGAAACAGAATCTCTATTCCCCACATTTTATGTCAGAATAGAATTTGTGGGTTTACTCATGTGGCATATTTTAGACCGCAGCATATTTCTTATACTAATGCTGTCACGGTGCTTCTTTTTGTTCCTGAAATAGATATATTAAGATCACTTCGGAAGATTTCAGCTCAAGATATATCAGTAGTGTGTCTCTAGCTAGGTAGATTTCGGGTTATAGCGATACATTTAACTAAGGTGTAGATTTTCAAGGCTGCTAATGGGGGGACCGGAATTTCCAGGGGGTACCGTTTCATATGAGACAAAAGAATTATATCCGATCCTGGCCGTCGGATCACTCAAACGGTACCCCTGCTAATTCCGGTCCCCATTAGCAGCCATGTAGATTTTGGGTTATTGGACAATAATGTTTGGATCAATATACATTGACAAATATTTGGTCCAGAGGCAATATTTTTCCACACGATAAACCTAAACCTTAAGTCTAAATATTTAGAGCGGTCCATCGGAGTTCGGACGCTTAAGTCTGAGCCTTGAATTGCTTGCACCACATTTTTGCAGATACCTTCTAGGATTAGATTTTAGATTAGAACTCGTTTATCTAATCAAAAGGGGTTTTAGATTAGGAGGGTGCACAAAAGTAGATTTAAAAAATAAGGTAAGAAGTTTTCTATATATACTGGCAGCGAGATAAAAGATTGTTTAAGCGTGAACGTTCCATCGTTCTGTGTGTGATTAGTTTTTTTTTTTTTTTTTGAACTGGCCAATTCTTGATCGGTGTAATGGCTGAAGAAGGATCATCTTCATCGTTAACGCAAGTTCCAACCGTTTCTCAATCTCACCAACAACTGGTATGAAGAAAAAACAGTTTTTTCTCTATACATTATATTTTGTTTCTTCTTCTTTGCAATCTGTATATACTTCCTCTCACTCGTTAGTTCTTAGGGTGAAAAAATCTATCTCTGATTTTGATTATGCAAACATCTCTGATTATGATGTTTACTTTATTATGCATGATGTGTCTTTGTGTTTTTCTTCGTGTTGTTTCTTAACTTACTACACTAATTGAATTGCATCCATTGATCCATGTTTTTGTAATCCATTGACGAGGAGGAAATAGGTTCCGAAAATTGAACCAATCATGCTACAAAGGATGAAGTGTTTTCTTTTCTTTGTTTGCAGGTTGGGGCAACGTACATAATGCAATTACCTGCTTCTTTAGGAGTTTCTTCTTCTACTATGGCTATTTATAGTTTGTTAACTGGATTGTGTCCAGAACTGCAGCAGTCGAGACAAATTCTAACGAAATGTTTGAAAGATCCAGTCCATAAAAATTTTAAAAAGGAACTTATTCCTTTACTAAAACAGTATGTGGAATCACAACAGATGTTGACACAACTGATTCGGCGAGAAAATAATACACTTTTGTACACACTGCGTGGCCAACAACGGATGCATCAGAATGGACATTTAGTCACACAACCACACCAAGATGTACCAGAACAACAGAAACAATTACGAGAGAAAATACAAGAAGTCTTACAACGGATGTTGCATGCTGAAAATCAACAACAACAACGTAAAGAACTTGAAGAATTAAGGATAAACCCATAGTGGTGGGGTGGATAGGGCTAAAGGTGGTGATAACTGTGGCATGTCCTATTATTTATGCAGATTCTTGTTTTCATTAGGAGTCCCAATTTATGCAGAGTTTTCATTAGGAGTCCCAATTGTGTTCCCAAGTTTTTCACATTCCAAAATGAACTTAATGTTACAGTTTTAGTTCTTCTCAGTCTCTTTCTATTAGATAATAGGTTACATTCTCTTTCTTCATCTCTTTCTTCATATACTAGGTTTAGAAAACCTAATACTAGAAATAAGATTACACTACTTCAGGTGAAAAATATGTCATACTAGTTCATGTGAAGAAAGTAACATCACCTGAACTAATTATATTAATGTGGTTTTCCTTAATGTGATGTCTTCCTAATAATTCTCTAAAATTTTGAAGCTTGCCTTTGGGAAGCGCCTTGGTGAATATGTTCTCTTGCAATCTTGAGTTCACCATCTTCAACCTTCTCGAATGAAGTGATACTTGACCTTTATGTGCCTTGCTTTACAATGCTCAACCGTATTTTTGGACATTTATATTGCTGATTTGTTATCACAAAAAATTACGGTGCTTTATTCTTATTTCTCTTGGATGTCTTCCAAGATTTTTCTTAGCCATATGTAGCTATTGATTCCGAAATGTACTCCGCTTCCGCCGTGGATTTTTCTCTGTTGGTTGCTTCTTCGATGCCCAAGAAAATATACCCGAACCAATAGAAAAATTATATCCCGATGTACTCGTCATGTCATCAATACACCCTCCCAAGTCGCTATCACAATAACCAACTAATTTGACATTTGAATTTCTAGAATACATGATTCCAAAATTCATGGTTCCTTGAATATACTTTAACAACCTCTTTGCCGCGCCAAGATATAGATGACTAGGTGAACTCATGAACCTAGAAAGAAAGCAAACATGATGTCGGGTCTTGTATGTGTAAGGTACAACAAGTTTCCAATAAGACCTCTATAGTAAGTCTCATCAACTTTTCTTCCTCCATCATCTTTCTTGAGTTTCTTATTCACTACAAGTGGTGTAGATGTGGGGTTACGACCAAGCATACCAAATTTCTTCAACACCTTTTCGGCATACTTGCTTTGAGAAATAAACACTCCATCTTCACTTTGATGAACTTCTATACCAAGGAAGTACTTGAGTAGACCCATGTCACTCATCTCATATTTCATCATCATTTCTCTTTTGAATTGCTCAATCATATGAGCATCATTACCTATAAAGATTAGGTCATCAACATACAATGCAACAATGAGAATAGACGTACCTCGAGTCTTCACATATAGTGTAGGTTCACTTTTGCTTTTGCTGAAATTTTGCACTTTAAAGTACCCATATATCTCACTATACCAAGCTCTTGGTTCTTGCTTTAGGCCATACAAAGCTTTCTTCAACTTGTACACCTTGTCTTCCTCTCCTTCCACCACAAAACCTTGTGGTTGTTCTACATAGACCTCTTCTTCGAGTTCTCCATTTAAAAACGCTGATTTCACGTCAAGTTGATAAAGTAACCAACCTTTTTGGGAAGCCATAGCAATCACGGCTATAATGGTGTCAAGACGAGCAACCGATGCAAATGTTTCATTGTAGTCGATACCAGGTTGTTGTGAGTAGCCCTTTGCCACCAACTTTGCTTTGTATCTTTTCACCGTTCCATCCGCATTGTACTTCACCTTGTAGATCCATTTCACACCAATAACTTCTTTGTCACTTGGTCTTGCTACCTTCTCCCATGTGTCATTCACATCAATGACATAAACTTTTTCTTCCATAGCTTTTATCCAAACCTGCTCTTTTGATGCTTCTTCAAAATTCTACTGACTCAACCATACAAAAGTTACATCTTTTATGCGATTCACTCAACCTTTGCATCTTATTTGGTGCCGACGGTGGTGATGTTGATGCACTTGTACTTGGAGACATACTTGGTGATGCTCCTTGCCTTGTATTTTGAGGTGTTTGAGGTAGTTCTTCCTAATTTTCTTCACCTTCTTCATCTTCATTTGTTGCTGAATTTTCTTCTTCTTCATCAACAAATATGGTTCTCTTCTCAATTTTGCATTCTTCCCAATTCCATGAAGTTCCTTTATCAAATAACATATCACGGCTTGTGATCATTGTGTTTCTATTCAAGCTATACAACTGTTTGTAGGTGAAAATGGTTTCTGCTGATTTTGGTAATTGCGGTTGTGCAGGTGAGAAATAATTTAAACCCTAAAAAATATACTGCAAGGGAGTACTTTAGATTCGAGAGATCAATCTGCACAAGTCCGGCTTAAACAAAGAAATAGCCGTTCCATATTTGCTTCGGTCACAAAGTAGAGGAGAATGGGTTGGTTTTGGGGAGGGAAGCAAGGAAAGTGGTGAGACCAGAATAGTTGATTCTGGAAGAGTGGTTGGGTTACTACGACTATTTATCAGAAAAGTGAGACAGCTCACAAGGTGAGCTAGCAAGCAAGTATTTCTGAGTGTTGTATCTCCCGTATGAACTTGTTGTTCAATGGAAATAGGTAATACCTATTTATACAAGTCGGAGTAAAACGTACTGGTCTCATTAAGGAGTGGGGAAGTAAATGGGAGGAGGTGGTAACCGTATGCATGGAATTGATATTCCATAAAGTGGTTAACGCATGAAACTGGTTTTCATGCAACTGCTAATGTTATGGAATTGATGTCCCATAAAGTTGTTAACGGATGTGCTTTATGTCCCATGAACGTTTCACACATAACTTCCCGTATTTACTAACCGCCTCACCCTTATGACACTTCCTTATTACGGGCGTAGTGTACGCCGCACGCTGTAAACCGCCAAACCAATACCCAAAGAGGATCCCCCAGTTTGTGTTGATGTCTCGAATGTTTTGGAAAACATGTAGCACGTTGTTGTGGCTTAGCAAGTCAAGCTCGGGAAACTTGCCATCCTAGTGACCTTCGACGGTCGAGATTTTGCATCTTCAGAGGAAGGGAAACCGTTGATCGTTGCACGCCTTCGTTTTGGTAGCCGCGTAGTGAGGGCCAACGTGGTGGCACGACTAGGTTGGCATGCCGTTGGCATGGCAAGGTTTGGCGTGGCCAAACTTAGGTTTCGGGCCAAAGGTTACCATGTGTCGTCACGGTAACCTTGGATGGCTAGGATTCGCTCCTGGGATTGAAGGGCAACCGTTGATTGTTTCACGCCTTCGTTTTGGTTGCCGCGTAGTGAGGGCCAACGTGGTGGCGCGGCTAGGTTGGAATGCCGTTGGCATGGCAAGGTTTGGTGTGGCCAAACTTAGGTTTTCGGGCCAAAGGTTACCATGTGTCGTCTGGTAACCTTGGATGGCTAGGATTTGCTCACGGGATTGAAGGGCAACCGTTGATGTTGCACGCCGTTTTGTAGCCCAGTAGTAAGGGCCAACGTGGTGGCGCAGCTAGGTTGGCATGCCGTTGGCATGACAAGGTTTGGCGTGGCCAAACTTAGGTTTTCGGGACAAAGGTTACCATGTGTCGTCAGGTAACCTTGGATGGCTAGGATTTGCTCCTGGGATTGAAGGGCAACCGTTGATTGTTGCACGCCTTCGTTTTGGTGGCCGCGTAGGGAAGGCCAACAGGGTGGTGCGGCTAGGGTGTGGTTAGGCTTGGCATGTGGGGCCAAGGGTTCGCCTTGGGCGTGGATAGCTTTTGCTAGGTGCGATTTTGGCTTGGCATGTGGGGTCAAGGGTTTGCCATGGGCATATGGCGTGGCTAGAGACAAGGAAATGGCGTTTGGCTTGGCATGATGTGACTATCATGGCTAGGGCCAAGGCAAAGTACGTTTGGCATGGCGCGACTAGCTTGGCTAGGTTTAGTTTGGATTGGCATGTGGGGCCAAGGGATTGCCATGGGCGTATGGCGTGGCTAGGGCCAAGGAAAGGGCGTTTGGCTTGGCATGATGTGACTAGCATGGCTAGGGCCAAGGAAAACTGCGTTTGGCATGGCGCGGCTAGCTTGGCTAGGTTTGGTTTGGCTAGGCATGTGGGGCCAAGGGTTTGCCATGGGCGTATGGCGTGGCTAGGGCCAAGGCAAGGGTGTTTGGCTTGGCATGATGTGACTAGCATGGCTAGGGCCAAGGCAAAGTGCGTTTGGCATGGCGCGGTTAGCTTGGCTAGGTTTGGTTTGGCTTGGCATGTGGGGCCACGGGTTTGCCATGGGCGTATGGCGTGGCTAGGGCCAAGGCAAGGGCATTTGGCTTGGATGATGTGACTAGAATGGCTAGGGCCAAGGCAAAGTGCGTTTGGCATGGCGCGGTTAGCTTAGCTAGGTTTGGTTTGGCTTGGCATGTGGGGCCAAGGGTTTGCCATGGCGCATGGCGTGACTAGCTTGGGCTAGGTGCGTGACCAAGCTAGGGTTTTGGGGCAAAGGTCGTTTGGTAACCTTAGACGGCGGGATTTTCTCCTTCATTTTGAAGGGCAACCGTTGATTGTTGCACGCCTTCATTTTGATAGCCGCGTAGTGAAGGCCGGTATGGTGGCGCGACATGGGGCGTGGCGAGGTGCGTTTGGCATGGCGCGGTAGGTGTGGGCTGGCATGATTTGCCATTGGCATGGAGGTGCGACTAGCATAGGCTGGCATGCTTTGGCGTGGTCGATGTGGTCGGCATGATTTTCCATTGGCACGGAGGTGCGGCTAGCATGGTTGGCATGCTTTGGCGTGGTTGGTGTGACTAGCATAGCTAGGGCCAAGGTGGCTGACATGATTTGCCATTGGCACATAGGTGCGGCTAGCATGGTTGGCATGCTTTGGCGCGTTTGGTGTGGCTGGCATGATTTGCCATTGGCACATAGCTGCGACTAGCATGGTTGGTATGCTTTGGCGCGGTCGGTGTGGGCTGGCATGATTTGCCATTGGCACGGAGGTGCGACTAGCATGGTTGGCATGCTTTGGCGCGGTCGGTGTGGCTGGCATGATTTGCCTTTGGCACAGAGGTGCATCTAGCATGGTTGGCATGCTTTGGCGCGGTCGGTATGGCTGGCATGATTTGCCATTGGCACAGAGGTGCAGAGCATGGTTGGCATGATTTGGCGCGGTCGGTGTGGCTGGCATGATTTTCCATTGGCACACGTGGGAATTAGGGTTTGGCTTGTCGTAACCCTAATTTGAAAAAGATACCTCGGTAATTATTTAGGGACACATTAAAGGTTTCAGTAAATGTGCCTAGTAAATGCTTGTTACTTTAAATGTTGTGACATCACTGTCTGCTAGGGTTTAGTGTTTTATGATTTTAACCCTAAGCTAAAAACCACCATCAACAACAACCTATAGCCTTTTGATTGGAGGCTATAACCAAGAAATACATATTTCTCACTTGATTCATCAAGCTTTGTTCTCTTCACCTTTGGAATTTGAGAATAGCACACACTACCAAATACTTTGAGATGCCATACCGATGGGTTTCTTCCATTCCATGCTTCAAACGAGTCTTGTACCATACGACTTTTTGTTGGACACCTATTCATCAAGTAGACAATTTGTGTTTACGTCTTGACCCAAAACACTTGTGGCATACTGTGATGGACCGGAAAATTACGCCTTTGGCGCGTTGCCCCGCAGGCCGTAATCTCCCCGATGCGCCATGATGAAGCTACGATCCGGGCCTTAGGGCTAGGCAAATGCATGTTGAATTTGCCCCTTGCAAGCATGCTCGTGGAACATGACGCAGCTAGCTTAGCTTCCACATTGCTCCAGCTTACCCTTGTTCTGTGAAGGGTTTATTAGGTAAGCAAAACTTTCTTAAAACGACAAAAACGACCTTTTGAGGCTCTAAACGATGGAATTTGGATAAATTGTGGTGACCATGTGGATCTACATGTCTTGATCTTTGGGCCGTTTCCCATCAAAATGGACTCCTCTTAAGCTAAATTACGACATTCGGGTTTTCGCCTCCAGGATAGGCTATAACTTGCTCTTTTGTAGCTTGATAGGAAGTATGAGTATCCACTTGCTGGCATGCAACTAAGCCTCATCAAGTATGGCCACAATCATCTCTGGTGTCGAGCTTAGATGATATGATGGGCCAGAATGTCGCAATCATCTCCGAATTAGATGATATGAGCGACAAAGTGCCGGACCGGCAATGCTGCAACTCATTGCGGCTGCCTACATACCCTTCCCTACTATAAAGGGATCAAGCACAGACCGTAGTTCATCACGAAGGGACAAGCAACTTATTCCAACTCGTTTGCTAGGCCGTGGTCAAGCAATAATGGAAATGGCCTAGTTCGTATAGGCCGTTCCGTCGGAATGCATCCAAGTGATGCATGTTTGGTCCGCAATATGGCATAATGATGCTTAAGCATCAAATGCCCTCTTCGCGAGGCTACGCAACTATATATGAGCCTTAGGCATCATTTATACGCTTAAACTAAGCTATGAAGCTTACTTGGTGCATAGTCGCATATGCACCATCAACCAACTACCCCTCCCTATATATGTCTTAATGGAATTTCTACAAGTATGGAAAGGGGACAAAAAATCTTTCATCAACTCCCGTTTACTATTCATGACCGTTTCCATGTATTTTCCTGAATAACCGACCAAGATGGATGTTCACTACCAATGCCAACCCTTCGATGTCCGGCCATGTTGGTCGTCCAATGCCAACCCGATATCCGGCCATGTTGGCCGTCCTTGTGAATCAAGGATGTCCGGACATGTTGCCGTCCATTGCCAACCCGATGTCCAGGCCATTTTGGCCCATCCAACCCGCAACCGCCAGGTCCTGCCATGTTGGTAGATCGCAACACCTCACTGCCAACCCATGTTTGATGTAGCAAAAAACCTTTGCCACCATGTTGGCCGTCCAACGGGTGGCCACGCCTTAAATACACCGGCCATGTTGGTTTTTGCCACACCAAAATGGTGAGGCCAATAACCAAAAGGTTCGGCCATGTTGGACGTTCTCTGCCAACCCGATATCCATCCATGTTGGTCGTCCTCTGCCCAGCCCGATGTCAGAGCCATGTTGGCGGTACATTTCCAACCCCGATGTCCGAGCCATGTTGGTCGTACACTATCAACACATCGGCCAAGGGCCAATGTTCCTTTTCCTACGCAACTAAGCTTTGGATGAGGCTTCATCTCGGGCCATGGCGCATCTTTTAGCATGCGCCATGCTAAATATACTGGGTGTTACATTATCACACCCTTCAAAGAATTTCGTCCGAGAAATTCAAAACCAAAACTATTGTGGACAATCTCTTCAAGTTGGATTTCTGAGCAAAAAAGTCCCATACCGGATGCTCGAAATCACGGGTTTCTTCAAGTTGTCATGAACAACAATTTAGACCTTCTGAGCACATGTCCCATACCACCTGCCCAGGAATCCAAAATTGCCCACAACAATACCAAGAATCGCAATTGGCCAGTGCCAAGAGGATATCTCGACCAGGTATCTTGAATGCGCATCCCATACTACGCACTCGGAAGTCCCTAAAGTTCACAAGGTTAGAAGATGTCATCGAAATGGAAAAGCAAAACCTAACGCAACACTATGAGGACCAATCTCTAATGCAGTGCAGTTGGATGCAAGCCACTGTCCCTGACGGATTTACCGGGTTGCCACTCGTAAGTGGGATGCTAGCCGGGCTTGACAACGCACACCCTTGGCCAGTGCCAACTTGTGGGGATGATCAGTCCCATTGTCTACCCACCGTCCCAGACGTTCTTCCGGATGCTCGTAAGCGGGGTGCCATAGAGGCCTGGAAAACTCACAGTACTTATACAAGCTCAACTCGATTTGCAAATGCTGGGCCAATGAGTTACAAACTCTTTCCCTCGCAGAAGTTGGCCTACTCTCCAACTTTAAGTTTCCATGATGGAAAATACTCGCTAATGAGTCCACCCCGCACAACTCCCTAGAGTTTTCTCGGAACTTGCTCTGATACAATTTGTGACGGACCGAAAAATTACGCCTTTGGCGCGTTGCCCCGCAGCCGTAATCTCCCCGATGCGCCATGATGAATCTACGATCCAGGCCTTAGGGCTAGGAAAATGCACGTTCAATTTGCCCCTTGCAAGCATGCTCGTGGAGCATGACGTGACTAGCTTAGCTTCCACCCTTTGCTCCAACTTACCCTTGTTCCGTGAAGGGTTTATTAAGTAAGCAAAACTTTCTTAAAACGGCAAAACGACCTTTTGAGGCTCTAAATGATGGAATTTGGCTAAATTGTGGTGACCATGTGGATCTACATGTCTTGATCTTTGGGCCGTTTCTCATCAAAATGGACTCTTGAGCTCATTCGGGAGATAGGCTATAAGCTCTTTGTTTGGATGAGCATCCATGGCATGCAACTAAGCCTCATCAAGTATGGCCACAATCATTCGATCTTAGATGATATGAGGGGGCGAATGTCATAATCATCTCCGAATTAGATGATATGAGCGACAAAGTCCTTCCGCAACTCATTGCGGCTGTTCCCTTCTCTAAAGGGATCAAGCACAGGCCACCGTAGTTCATCACGAAGGGACAAGAAACTTATTCCAACTCGCAAGCAATAATGGAAATGGCCTAGTTCGTATAGGCCGTTCCGTCGGAATGCATCCAAGTGATGCATGTTTGGTCCGCAATATGGCATAATGATGCCTAAGCATCAAATGCCCTCTTCGCGAGGCTACGCAACTATAAATGAGCCTTAGGCATCATTTATACGCTTCCGGCTAAGCTATGAAGCTTACTTGGTGCATAGTCCGCATATGCACCATCAACCAACTACCCCTCCCTATATATGTCTTAATGGAATTTCTACAAGTATGGAAAGGGGACCAAAAATCTTTCATCAACTCCCGGTTTACTATTCATGGTCGTTGCCATGTATTTTCCCGAATAACCAAACCAAGATGGATGTTCACTACCAATGCCAACTCCGATGTCCGACCATGTTGGTCGTCCGAAGGCTAACCCGATATCCTGGCCATGTTGGCCGTCCTCTCATCAATTTAATGTCAAGGCCATGTTGGCCGCCCACGCCAACCCGACCATGTCTGCCATGTTTTTCCGTCCATCCCATGTCAAGCCATGTTGGCAGTCGAGGGCCATGTTGGCCGTCCATGTTGGCCGCTTCATCCAACCCGATGTCCGACCATGTTGGCCGTCCCCTTTGCCAACCCGATATCAGCCATGTTGGTCATCCCTTTGCCAACCCGGCGGCCATGTTGGCCGTCCATCTGCCAACCCGATGTCCGGCCATGTTGGGCGATCCATGTTGGTGACAATCCGATGTCCGGCCATGTTGGCCGTCGCCAACCCGAGGGTCGACCATGTTGGCCGTCCCTTGCCAACCCGATATCCATCCATGTTGGTCATCCTCTGCCAACCCGATGTCCGACCATGTTGGCCGTACACTTCCAACCCGATGTCCGGCCATGTTGGTCGTACACTGTCAACACATCGGCCAAGGGCCAATGTTCCTTTTCCTACGCAATAGAAGCTTTGGATAAAGCTTCATCTCGTGCTCATGGCGCATCTTTAGCATGCGCCATGCTAAAAACTTCTGGGCGTTACACATACCCTTCTCATGATGCATGGACTTCTCCATCTCCATCCTGGAGTTTGATTCTTCCTCTCCGAAACACCATTTTGTTGAGGAATATATCCTGAGGTTAGTTGCATTTCCAAGCCTTCATCTTCACAAAACTTATCAAAATTTTTGTTATTGTATTCTTTGCCTCTATCACTTCGCAAAACCTTGATGTAGTGGCCACTTTTTTTTCAACAAGACATTTAAACTTCTTAAAAATACCAAACACATCATATTTTTTCCTCATGAAGTACACCCAAGTCATTCGAGTAAAGTCATCAATGAATAAAATGAAGTATCTATTACCTCCATGAGTTGGTGTCTTCATTAGTCCACACACACATCGGTATGTACCAAGCCAAGAATTTCTTTTGCACGCCATGCTACACCTTTTGGAAATGGTTGGCGATGTTGTTCTCCAAGTGTGCAACCTCACATACTCCTTCTTTATGGTTGATGTGATTTGAAGTCCTTGCACCATGTTCTTGTTGCAAAGTACCTTGAGACTATTGAAATTCAAGTGCCCAAGTCTTTTGTGCCACAACCATGGTTTCCATCCTCATTGCAACATTCTTCTCCTTTTCAAATACAATTGGGAAGCTTCTAGTCTTCTCCATCTTGATATTCTTCATTACTTGTCTCTTGTTCTTGTGTTTCTTGTCATAAATGGTGAAATACCCATCTTCAAAATGGACCGCGTACCCAAGCTCCACAAGTTTCCCAACACTAAGCAAATTTTGTGCCAAATCCGGAACATATAACACATCTCTAATGTATTTTGCTCCATTGATAGTTTACACGCAAATTATACCTCTTCTGTTAGCTTGAACCATGTTTCCATCCCCTATCTTCACTAGAGAGTTAATGGATGTATCCATATCAACAAACAAGCTCTTCAAACCGAACATATGAGTTGTACAACCACTATCTACAAACCACACTTCGCTTTTAGAAGTTTCTACGACACTTTGACAAGCATAAAACAAGTTTTGTTTTTCTTCATTTTCTTCCGCTCTACCGGCTTGTTCATCTCCTTTGTATCTACAATCATCCTCCACATGTCCATACTTCTTGTAATTGCGACATTGAGGTTTTCCTTTGTTCCAACAATTCTTCTCCAAATGACCATTCTTCTTCCAAAATTGCATTTTGGTACTTGTTGAGAATCACCCTTTTGGTAGTTGTTAGAGCTTGCTCCTCCTTTGTTCCAATTTCCCTTCCTTTTAAATTAGATGAAGAACCACCCTTGTACACATTTTTCTTCATTGCTGAATTTTTTGTGTCCAAATTCATTTTCGATTGAAAAGCACTCTCGATCGACTTCTCGGCGTTTCTTGACACCCTTTCTTCATAGACTTTCAATTGAGCCCATAACTCTTGTGACTCCAATGTAGAGAGATCTTTTGTTGCTTCCAAATCGCCACAATGGGTTCAAATTTTTCCGGTAAGCAAATTAGAATCTTCTCAAAAATCCTTTTTATCTTCCATCTTCTCACCACACATTAACATTTGATTAACAATTTCAATGACTCTAGAAGAAAACTGATTTAATTTTTCATTATCTTTCATATGTTGATTTTCAAAATCTCTTCTATATGATTGAAGTTTCAACTCTCTTACCTTCTTGTTTCCACCATACTCTTTTTGAAGAATATCTCAAGCTTCTTTAGCTTTAGGAAAATGAATTACTCTTGGTAGAATAGTGTCTCCAACTCCTTGTTGAATGTACATGGATGCTTTAGCATTCTTCTTCCTACTCTCCTTGAGTGTATCCTTTTATGCTTTTTCTAGGGGTTGATGTATCTTCAATTTCATCATACCCGTTTTGAACAATTTCCCATACATCTTGATATATAAATAAGGTCTTCATCTTGATGGACCAAAAATCATAATTTTCTCCATGAAAAATTGGGATTGATGGTTGTTGAATGTAGAGATTTGAGTTGCTTGTACTTGGCATTGATTTGATTTAAGTTTGATTGAAAAAATTGGTTTTTTCTTTTTTTGGATATAGATTTTAAGAAATTTCTTTTTGCTGATTTTTTTGATTGATTGGGTTTTGATTGATTTCCTACTACCAAGATCAGATTCAATTGATGTTGGCTCGATAATTAATTTGTTGGAAAGGTTAGGGTGATTAAAAATAATGGAGAAGTGGGAACTCTTAGTTCTTCTCACCCTCTTTCTATTAGATATTTTTGGATAGGTTACATTCTCTTTCTTCATATGTACTAGGTTTAGAAAACCTAACACTAGAGATAAGATTACACTACTTAGTGCAAAAGGAAAACATCACATGAACTAACATACTAGTTCATGTGAAAGAAAGTAAACATCACTTGAACTAATTATATTAGTTCATGTGAAGAATATAGTTTGCACATCACATTAACTATCGAGCTTATTATTCGTTGGATTCTATTAGGCAAATTTAAACTGAAAAGATTATCAGTAAGCTCCCATAAGATTGATAACATTAGTGATGGGCATGGCACTCTATGTTACTTGATTATTTTGTTTACCGATTTCCTCGCAAATTTCTTTGCTTTGATTTGCGATTTTATATCATAAGTAAGTCTTTTTGCAATTTGTGGTAACTATAATGAAATGAGACCAGCTTCCATCACTTTAGAGCTAAAAACAGTGATGTTTGATGTAATTTGCCGTCTTCATGGTCTTATGTATGTTGTCTATAAAAAACCCCTAATATAAATTGAGCTTAATTTACGAGGTATGTTATTGTTTTGGTCGCCGAAGTTGATCATAGAAAAATGCAGCTTCAAAATTGTTGCTTGCACTGGTTTTGCTTTTTTTTTTTTTTTTTAATATACCATGGAACCCAAGGGGTGTCCTCCGGGGGTGTAGTCATTGGTGTCAAAGTTAGTTTTTCGTGACCAATAATTGAAGCTCTAAGCTCTAT
Source organism: Papaver armeniacum (assembly GCA_023531295.1). Taxonomy (NCBI): domain Eukaryota; kingdom Viridiplantae; phylum Streptophyta; class Magnoliopsida; order Ranunculales; family Papaveraceae; genus Papaver; species Papaver armeniacum. The sequence continues at coordinate 32,259 of JAJJWW010016282.1, forward strand.
GGGGTGTCATTACTTTTACGTTACTTCGCGGAAGTTGCATGTAGATTTTTCAGTTAGAACTGGTTTAATTTTTTCCCTCTTCGAGAAAAAAACAAAAAATTCCATATACAATGTGAATTAAAAGCGATCTCAATTCAGCCGTTGATGGGGCTATTATAAGATGGAACTCATTCTCAACCCTGGATGGAGAACCAACTTGTTCCCTTTGTACTTCAGTCTTCCTGACACTCTCCATTGCAAGCTTTAGAACCTAATTTGATTTGGGGCCAAACATTTTAATTGGGGGCCAACAAATTTTATTTGCACCCCAAAATTATCAGGGGCCTATTAATCCGACTATGAAAATACTATTTTACCCTTACCTAAAACTAAACATTAAAAATAAGTTAACCTTAATTAAAAACCTTAATTAGGCTTCTTCGTCTTCCTCTCCTCCCCCGTTCTCTTCTCCACCACCACCATTAACGACTATTTTGAAGAATTTTTTTCTTCAACCGATTCATCGCGAATCGCCGCCAAAAATCAAAACCCAAGAAAGCTATGTTTCCAATTAGAAGATATGTGAACTTAAACCCACCTTGTATTCGTTAGTATCGAAATTTCGGTGTAAGAGTCGTTAGTATCGAAATGAAAACCCTAACGACTTTTCATTTGCATGGGATTCTATGAAAAATCGTTAGTGTATTAGGATGAAGATGACGACCCTAATTCTCGCTACTTCAACATTTTTGCCCTAGAATAGAGTCGTTCCGTATTAGGTTGAAACTGACGACCTGTTTTGTGACCCTTTGTTATTGGTTAACGACTCTAGGTGAACATTATAAATGGTTGGTTAGGGTCGTCAAGTATATCATAATATCTCTATGACGACTCAAACACACAAAAAATTGCCTTTTTTATACAGAGAGTTTGGATTCGAGAGTCGTCTGGGTATTAAACGAATCAACTAACGACTTTAGGTGAACATTATAAACGATCGTCATGGTTTAACACACCACCTTGACGATTTTTCATCACCATTAAAAGTTGCAGGTTAGAGAGTCGCCATGTGTGTCAACGGATGACGACTCTTTAGGGTCGTTGGCGTATACAACACCCGACTATAACGACCCTCACTCGAGTAGTTCCATAGTGACCATCAATCGACCCCTTGGAGCACCACTGGACAATTTCAAAGAGTATATGAGGTTTACTGATTGTTTTGAGGTGCGGGTTCACTTGAATCACTCATTTCTAAAAACCCTAGTTTTTCCTCTCAAAACTACTCTTCTTCTTCTCAAAAAAAACCCAAAACTAAAATTTCCCAAATTTTAATCCAAAAACTTGATTTTTATCTAAACAAAATTATCACACTAATCAACTTAATTAAATCTTAAAACTAATCACTCAGGGGCATTTTAGCCATTTTAGAAACTATTTTTATAAGGGGTGACCCAAATTAGGATTGGGTGACCTTTTTTATCCTCTAGTGCTTGGCCCCCAATTAAAATGTTTGGCCCCAATCAAATTAGGCTTTAGAAGGCCTTGTTGATGGTGTCTGGTGGTGGTGCTGGTGGTGGATAAGACTTCTTCACAGGAAAACTGAGGTTAGAATCTTGCATGAGAACCTTTTATCTTGCAAGATCCATGATCATTCTCCATCCACCTTAAATTTCTTTAAACATACTCCAAAATTCACTTTTTTAATGAAATTTGTATTTGGCCCACATGAACTTTTTGACAACACCTCAAGAACTTCAGGCTTGTGAACAATCACTAATTGGACAGACTACCTAGCAGAGTGTAAATGTATCA
>JAJJWW010016283.1:0-17167 GCA_023531295.1 Papaver armeniacum
GGGTCCTTTATATAGGTGTTGATGGTGGTTTTTAAACAAGGGGTAAAATCGTAAAACCCCATGACCTAGTGTTACCCGCGACACATTAACTAAGAGCATTTAACTCAGGTGTAAATATTAAATAGGGGTATTTTTTTTTCAAAATGCAGTTAGGGTTTTCGACCACAGAACCTAATTCCAAAACCAAGCCGCTGCTGCGCACCCGCGCAGCGATGCCAAACCAAGCGCATCTTGCGCACCATGGCAACAATGCCAAACCAAGCCGCACACTGCGCACCATGGCAACAATGCCAAACCAAGCCGCACTGCTGCGCACCGCGGCAGCGATGCCAAACCAAGCCGCATCTGCGCACCGGGGGCAACAATGCCAAACCAAGCCGCACAGCTGCCGCGGCAGCGATGCCAAACCAAGCCGCACACTGCGCACCATGGCAACAATGCCAAACCAAGCCGCACACAGCGCACCATGGCAACAATGCCAAACCAAGCGCGCTGCTGCGCACCATGGCAACAATGCCAAACCAAGCCGCACTGCCGCGCACCATGGCAACAATGCCAAACCAAGCCCCCACTGCGCACCATGGCAACAATGCCAAACCAAGCCGCAACTTGCGCACCATGGCAACAATGCCAAACCAAAGCGCTGCACTGCGCACCATGGCAACAATGCCAAACCAAGCCGCACACTGCGCACCATGGCAACAATGCCAAACCAAGCCGCACACTGCGCACCATGGCAACAATGCCAAACCAAGCCGCACATTGCACACCATGGCAACAATGCCAAACCAAGCCGCACACTGCGCACCGTGGCAACAACGCCAAAACCAAGCCGCACACTGTGCACCAAGGCAGCGACGCCAAAACCAAACTACATATCGCACTCATTGGCAACCATGCCAAACTAAGCCGCTATGCCATTGGCACATGCCAAATATAGCGCCCTAGGCTTGCAAAACATGCAACTAGGTCAACATGGCCGTACGTGCCATTGGCACATGCCAACGCGTACCACAAGCCATATTTCCAAGCCGCTATGCCATTGGCACATGCCAAATATAACGCCCTAGGCTTGCAAAACGTGCAACTAGGTCAACATGGCCGTATGTGCCATTGGCATATGCCAACACGCACCACAGACCATATTTCCAAGCCGCTATGCCATTGGCACATGCCAAATATAGCGCCCTAGGCTTGCAAACCATGCAACCTATGCCAAGTCGGCCACGCATGCCATTGGCACATGCCAACATGCTCGCTGGTAGCTTTTCCTACCAAGGCCACGGCCCTAATGACCACGCATGCCATTGGCACATGCCAACATGCTCGCTGGTAGCTTTTCCTACCAAAGCCACGGCCCTAAGCATCACGCATGCCATTGGCACATGCCAACATGCTCATTGGTAGATTTTCCTACTGCCAAGGCCCACGGCCCTAACGACCCACGCATGCCATTGGCACATGCCAACATGCTCACTGGTAGCTTTTCCTACCAAGGCCACGGCCCTAACGGCCACGCATGCCATTGGCACATGCCAACATGCTCGCTAGTAGCCTTCATCACCTAGCCGTGGCCCTAATGCTTATTTGGTAGCCTAACTTGCAAGCCGTGCAACCTAGGCCAATTCGACCATACGCGCCAGCTGGCACATGCCAAAACCCACGTTGGTAGCCTAATTTGCAAATCATGCAACCTACCACCAAGGCATTCGCACATGCCATTGGCACATGCCACACACGCCACTAGCAGCTACGGCATTGCCACTTACACTCAACGTACAACCTACCACCAAGGCATTCGCACATGCCAATGGCACATGCCACACGCGCTACTAGCAGTGCCACTTGCACTCAAGGTGCAACCAACACTCGAGATATCAACACAAACTGGGGGATGCTTTCGGGGTTTTGGTTTGGTTGTCCTGACTTGCGGCGTACACTACGCTCACATTAAGAAAGCGTGAAAAGGAATAAAGTGGTCAAATAAATGAGGAAATAATGGTGAAAACGTTTTCACCCATTAACACCATGCGGTTACCACCTCCTCCCATTATTTCACCCTTTACTCTCTTCCTTCATGAGGCCGAGGTACGTTTCAATCTCGACTTGTATAAATAGGTCTTACCTATTTCCACCAGACAACAAGTCTCGGTGAGGAGAAAAATACTACACTCTCAGAAAAGGCAACTTTGCAAGCTCTTCAAAAAGCTTTCCTCTCTTGCAAGCTTACGAAGCTTCCACTTTACGATACAAGTCGAGATACTACTCTCCCGAGGTGTCTGGTCTCAACACCTTTGTTTGCTTCCCTCCCCAAATCAACCCCTTCTCCTCCACTTTGTGACCGAAGCAAATGCGGGAGCGGCCATTTCTTGGTTTAGGTAGGACTTGTACCAGTTGATCTCTCGAATCTATAAAGTGCTCACGTGCGGCACATTTGTTTAGGGTTTGAACCGTTTCTCACTCACCTACGAATTTCGGGAAATCGCTGACGATTTTACCCATAAACAATTGGCGACCACTTTGTGGAGGATTGATCTATCGGTTACAATACCAACTCCGAGCTCCTGATTTCGTTTCTGAACGTCAAATCCCAACATGGTGGAACTCGGTCGGGCGGCTGCCGAGAACACTAGCATGACGCACCCCCGATGTTAGAATCTCACCCAATAACGTTGTTACGTCACCGGATGACAATAGCAACATCGAATGCACTCCCTCAATTGTAACACCGCCAATCACCAGGGCCAGGGCCGCTGCCTCCTCTAGTGTCTCTACACAACCCTCTAATCACGGGCGAAAATATCTTTTCGGGTGTCGCGCCACCGATCACCGGGGGCTAGAGCGCCTCCATGACCCCAAATGCTTCGTCTAGCATGGCGCCTCCGGCCACGACCAAGATCCCAACTACCCCGCCGCCAGGACGAGAAACCAGGAGGGACAAGAGGAAGTCGCCCTTACGCCACCATCGCTGATCGATGGAGCGACAAGAGATGCTCGCAGAGCCAGAGCCGGATATGGTTTCAACGAGAAGGAGGTACTCATCTTTCTCAAGACCACCGACAGAACGACTACCACATGAGTCGCGCCCTCCCGAGCCATTTAGGAACGTCTCCAACAACCCGCGCCAACACCTCGGCGAGCACGCCTCCATGGATGAGGAAACTCGCACTAGAATCTGTTGGAAATAAATCAGCCCCCAACTTTGTCGAGAGAAGATTTGGAACAACTCCTCACTTACCGAATCAAGAATGATGAGTTGGACGTGCATCATCACCAACCCCCTTACCCATCCGAAATACAGAGAATCCCTCTCCCAAGGGGGTACTCTTCTCCTCAATTTACCTTATGCGATGGTAGGGAATGCACGTGAGCATGTTTCTCGTTTCTGGAATCCTAGGTGAACATGAATATAATCACGTTCTTCATTTAAGGGAATTCTCAAAATCACTTCTTTGGAAGGGCGTATACATGGTACAATGACATCCCACCGAGCGGCATTCCCCCCTTTGGAGTAGCATGGTCACTGCGTTTTACAAGAAATACTTCTTCGTGTCTGAACAAGTTACTTTTCGGACCTCGGAAGAATGTACCAGTGGGATAACGAACATCCGAATGATTTCGTCAAAAGGTTCAGGGTTCAAGCACTCGACTGTCACGACCCAAACGTGACCGAACAACAATTGGTGAACGCATGCATCAATGGTATGGTTCAATCTACCCGCCCTGCTAGAAAACTTGTGTTTCCAAGCGTTCTCGAAGTCCACGAAGCCGCGGACGATCTGCAACAACGGCACCCGGCATTCTTTGGAAAGAACTAGGCCAACTCGGGCCGAAGACGCGCGAAACCCGCGGGAGTAGACGCCTCATCGACAAACAATTTAATGTCGGCTCATCCTCCGTGAACATAGTAAACGAAAGAGGAAAAAGGAAAGCCGCAGCTACGAGCCACCAGTAGAAACGTGAAGCGCCGGCGCAACGGAACCCTCGCAACGGAAGATCGTCACTAAAACTCATGTGCAGCATCGTGAGACCGGAAGGAAATACCCTTGATTTCCCATTCCCCATCGAGGAAGTGATTGGCCTCTAGAAGCACTGGGTTCAAGATGATGTCATCGATTTCCACCGCTCGGACGTCCACTGGCCCGAGGGTGAGATGGCGAACCCAAATACTGCCATTACCACGGGTTCGTTCACCACCCGACTAGCGATTGCCAAATGGACTAAAGCATATTTTCAAAGAAAGGATAGAAGCGGAGAACTCCAACTAGGAGACGAAAGAGTGCATCGAGACCCACTCCCAATAAGAAACTACGGTTCCTCTGGGGACTCCGTGCACGAGACTGTACAATCCATGATGCGACATGTATGCGAAATTCTCCACCTTTCCAAGGTTCAGCGCCAAGATATTTTCGCAGCTCTCAATCGTGTTGTATCCGGCAAACGGCTTTTCTCTCCTCGGAATCCACGCCAAGGGCCCAAGCTTCCCAAACGGGCGAGAGAGGCTGGGACTGCTGACCACGTCCGTTTAAGAGGTAATGAATTTGACGACACGCTCATCGACACGACCTCTAACCACAACATCATTACTTTCAAGACACTAAAGGCAGCCGGATTTACAAAACAAGACGCTACCTTTTCCCCGTCTGTGATTAAGAGCTTGAGAGGAGAGGCTTTGAACGCGCATGGCTACATCAACCTAGAGATCAAGATGGGAGACGCTATAACACACAGCAAGTTCCACATTGTCAAATAACTAGATCATGACATGATTTTGGGACGCTTATGGGTGCTCGACAAAAAAGCGAAATTGGATGTACACCCTCTGCCGGCGTCCACGCCCGAAGGAATTCCCAACAAATCATCTCACGGGTTATCGCATCAACGAGCTATTGAAGGAACCCAGGCATCGGAGAGGACCCGTTGACGCTAGCCCATGATTTTCAAATGCAAGTAAGTCGACCGAGCAACCTTTTACTGCTAACCGAGTCTTTCCTTCCCCCATTACATCATGGGGACTTGGCGCGATTATTGGCACAAACGCTGTCAAGAAATGTGAATGGGGAGCTGGACCATTCGAACACTTTGCAAGAAGCTTGGAAACTTCTATCGAAATCAACGAAGCCAAGGCTCAAACGGTTACACGACGTCTGAACCCGTTTTCAATCGGAGATGTGGTGGTTAAGGAAAGCTCGTTTCAAGTTGGGAGGATGACAGTAAAAATGGATTTGCCCAATGAAGGTGAAGGCGAGCTGTATCTAGTTGCGGATACCCTTTTGGGAGGATATTGCAAGCTCGTCAATACAGACACACTGAAGGCGTGATAGTTCACTCGCGATGGCTCAAGGAATCAATCCCTAAAATCTTTGTACTTCCCAATCACTCCTTTTTCGGTACTTCCTTTAACAATTCCTCTTAATATTTGTAATTCCCAGGATGAATACACCGTTTGTATTTTTCCCTAGGGATTTCCTTTTGTCAAAAAAATAAAAATAAAATAAAAATAAAAATATCTCTCTCGAGCGAATCCTTTAGATATCAGAGAAATACACCATAAAAACCCGAGAGAAAACCATTCGAGAACCATCATACCACAACCTCTTTCAAAAAAATAAATATATAGGAAGCAAAGTGTCGGTGATGAAGAAGAAGGAAAAGACGAGTTTACAAAAAAAAAGGGGGACACCGGGGAACTAAGCGACTAACGAGAAATAACAAAAGGGAGGAACTAGCCCTCAAAGGATGGAGCACAATTCCCCTCGGGCAAAGATATCTTCAAGCACTTCCAAAGCAATCCTTCGGGCAACAAAGGTTCCATTCAACGGTTTTAGCGGCGGCAACCTCAACATCCCATCTCGAAGCGACCACAGCGGCCACGGTGTCCTCCCCCGACGACCATTCCAAAGATACGCCATCATAACCCCTCCGGTATCACCAACAACACCTTTGGCATCAACTTCAAAGGCTATTTCGCTGCCATCATATGATCCTTCAAAGGTTCTCTCAGCGACACTTCGGAGAAAGTCTTTTGATTCATCCACATCAGGGTCAAGAATCATGGTGCTCTCCTCCAAGACCATCACACGTTCACTTTTCCGATGCTTCAACCTAGAAACAGTCCGATCCGCCCCATGCCTAGATCGAGGAAAGGCTTTACCACGCTGAAACCTTTCAACATGCCAAGACTCTTCCTTGTTCTCTCGCCCCTCCTCCATGCTCACTGAACCCAAGAAAGTCGAATATGCACTGTTTTTCATGGGGATAGATGGAAGGAGGTCCTTAATGATTTCACTAGCTTCGTGGAATGGAGATTCAGTCCCAACCAATGCCTCCTCAAGAGAAGAAGACCGATCTTCACCAAGTCCGAAATCCTTCTCCGAAGAGTTAAAGGCGCAGCCATCCCTAGAGGGTCCCATCATACACTGCAAAAGATTAAAAAAATGACCCAGTTCTACCATATCTATGCACGTATAAAGAGGATAACACGAAGCGAGAGAAGAATAAGAAAACATCTAGGTATGATCTTCTTAGCCGAATAACCCTGGTTGGGGTGCTTTTGCAAGAATTAGACCTCACGCCTTCACTTGGAGAACTTGGCTGGTTAGGAGATGATTCATCTCATGCGACATGACAAAGAGAGAAACTTCGACAAGAAGAACCCTTTTCTCAAAGCGAGGAGACGATGCAATTATTTTGGGTATAAATACGGAATCTTAAAAGGGAAAGGAAGCAATGAGGGACATAACGCTTCCAGATTTTAGCATGAATAATGCCCTAATTGAAGCCGCACGTGAAGGAAAGCAAGATAAGGAAACTTTGCTATCGAAGAAACTCCCTCCTTGTTTACATCGGTCACGCCCGGCAAGCACGCCTGACTTCCACACCTTCGCCCGGTCCCACCCGGCTAGCACAATCAGCTTCCCAACTCACGCCCAACTTCCCAATGTCGCCCAAGTTGCATCGGCCCCACCAATTGCACCGACTTCCCAATGACCGCCCAAGCCACGTCTGCAAGCATGCACACCTTCGGAGGTCCCACCCGCCCGACACGCTCAGTTTCCCAAGTCACGCCTGCAAGCACGCACACCTTGCGTCGGTCCAACCAGCTAGCACACTCAGTTTCCCAACTCACGCCAACTTCCCAACGTCGACCAAGCTGCACCGGCCCCACCAATTGTACCTGACCTCCCGATTTGTGCAAAACTACCGGTGGCAAGGATTCCAAATCCTATTTATAAAGGTCGAGACGAGCCTCCTCAATTCTCTTTACGGTTTGCCGTTGATAGTTTGTCACCATCTTATACTTACCTCGCAACAAAGCCCCTGTTCCGAGCTAAGCAGGGGACTTAATGTTGATGGTGGTTTTTAAACAAGGGGTAAAGTCGTAAAACCCCATGACCTACATTACCGCAACACATTAACTAAGAGCATTTAACTCGGTGTAAATATTTAATAGGGGTATTTTTTCAAAATACCCAGATTAGGGTTTCGACACGGAGACCCTAATTCCAAAACCAAGCCGCACACTGCGCACCACGGCAACGATGCCAAACCAAGCCGCATCATCGCGCACCATGGCAACAATGCCAAACCAAGCCGCATGCTGCGCACCATGGCAACAATGCCAAACCAAGCCGCACTGCGCTGCCCACAAGGATGCCAAACCAAGCCGCATCTTGCGCACCATGGCAACAATGCCAAACCAAGCCGCACACTGCAGCGACATGGCGACAATGCCAAACCAAGCCGCCTGTTGCGCGCCCATGGCGCAATGCCAAACCAAGCCGCACACTGCGCACCATGGCAACAATGCCAAACCAAGCGCCGCACACTGCGCACCATGGCAACAATGCCAAACCAAGCCGCTGCTGCAAGCACCACGGCAACAATGCCAAACCAAGCGCACTGCTGCGCACCATGGCAACAATGCCAAACCAAGCCGCACACCATGGCAACAATGCCAAACCAAGCGCCTGGCTGCGCACCATGGCAATAATGCCAAACCAAGCCGCTGCTGCGCACCATGGCAACAATGCCAAACCAAACCATGTGGCTGCGCACCATGGCAACAATGCCAAACCAAGCCGCACACTGCGCACCATGGCAACAATGCCAAACCAAGCTTACTTTGCGCCAAGCGGGCAACAACGCCAAAACCAAACGCCTGCTGCGCACCATGGCGAGCGATGCAAAAACCAAACTACATATCGCACTCATTGGCAACCATGCCAAACTAAGCCCCACACTGTGCCATTGGCACATGCCAAATATAGCTCCCTAGGCTTGCAAAACGTGCAACTAGGTCAACATGGCCGTACGTGCCATTGGCACATGCCAACGCGTACCACAAGCCATATTTCCAAGCCGCTATGCCATTGGAACATGCCAAATATAGCGCCCTAGGCTTGCAAAACGTGCAACTAGGTCAACATGGCCGTACGTGCCATTGGCACATGCCAACACGCACCACAAACCATATTTCCAAGCCGCTATGCCATTGGCACATGCCAAATATAGCGCCCTAAGCTTGCAAACCATGCAACCTAGGCCAATTCGGCCACGCATGCCATTGGCACATGCCAACATGCTCGCTGGTAGCTTTTCCTACCAAGGCCACGGCCCCTCTGACCACGCATGCCATTGGCACATGCCGACATGCTCATGCGTAGCTTTTTCCAACCAAGGCCCGGCCCTAACGTACGCATGCCAACATGCTCGCGGTAGCTTTTCTACCAAGGCCCGGCCCTAACATTACGCATGCCATTGGCACATGCCAACATGCTCATTTGGTAGCTTTTCTACCAAGGCCACGGCCCAATGACGCCACGCATGCAATTGGCACATGCCAACATGCTCGCTGGTAGCTTTTCCTACCAAGGCCACGGCCCGAACGGCCACGCATGCCATTGGCACATGCGGCCACGCATGCCATTGGCACATGCCAACATGCTCGCTAGTAGCCTTCATCACCTAGCCGTGGCCCTAATGCGCGCTGGTAGCCTAACTTGCAAGCCGTGCAACCTAGGCCAATTCGACCATACGCGCAATGGCACATGCCAAAACCCACGCTGGTAGCCTAATTTGCAAATCATGCAACCTACCACCAAGGCATTCCGCACATGCCATTGGCACATGCCACACACGCCACCAGCATTTGACTCTGGCATTGCCACTTACACTCAACGTACAACCTACCACCAAGGCATTCGCACATGCCAATGGCACATGCCACGCGCCACTAGCGGCGCCACTTGCATTCAAGGTGCAACCAACACTCGAGATATCAACACAAAGGCGGGGGATGCTTTCGGGTTTGGTTTGGCGGTCACATCTTGCGGCGTACACTACGCTCACATTAAGAAAGCGTGAAAAGGAATAAAGCGGTCAAATAAATGAGGAAATAATGGTGAAAACGTTTTCACCCATTAACACCATGCGGTTACCAGCTCCTCCCATTATTTCACCCTTTACTATCTTCCTTCATGAGGCAAGGGTACGTTTCAATCTCGACTTGTATAAATAGGTCTTACCTATTTCCACCAGACAACAAGTCTCGGTTAGAAGAAAAATACTACACTCTCAGAAAAGGCAACTTTGCAAGCTCTTCAAAAAGCTTTCCTCTCTTGCAAGCTTACGAAGCTTCCACTTTCTGATACAAGTCGAGATACTACTCTCCCGGGTGTTACGGTCTCAACACCTTTGTTTGCTTCCCTCCCCAAATCAACCCTTCTCCTCCACTTTGTGACCGAAGCAAGTCTGGGCGGCCATTTCTTGGTTTAGGCCGGACTTATCTCCTGATTGATCTCTCGAATCTATAAAGTGCTCACGTGCAACACATTTGTTTAGGGTTTGAACCCAGTTTTCTCACTCACCTCTACCGAATTCTACAGGAAATCGGCGAAGCGATTTTACCCATAAACAATAGGATATTACATAGTGGATGACAGCTAAGCCAACCTTTATTTTCGGATCTGGTCTGCGCAGACCAGATCCGAAAGAAATCTTTGTGACAACATTTCAGTAATCACTGAAATCACGAACTGCGGTGAAGTTATAATGTCACTGAAAATGACTAAAGCGACAAAATCTAGTTAGTTCGAATGTTGTCTTGTGACGATTAGAAGTTGTTACTATATAAATATTTGCAACCAAACAAGCTCACTAAAAATAAATATACCGTCAAACATTTAGTTTCGTCACTATAAAATTAGTTAGTGACGAATTAGTTTTGCTAGTATAAACTTTTCTTTTGTAGCGAAATTTATAGATTATCACCAAAAAGATTTTATGTCTATTTTTTAGCATCATCACAATAGCATTGAATGGTGACAAACATATATAATCACAAAATATTCATCAGTGACTAGACATTATTTTGTCTCTAAATAAGGTCACCAAAAACTTATGAGTGACTAGACATTATTTCGTCTCTAAATAAGGTCACTAAAAACTTATGAGTGACGGAACCCGAGTGACGTTGCTGAAAACCGAACAACAGTGACAAAAATTATTTTGGTCACAATAACTAAGCTTCAGCGATGAAATATTCTTCGCCGCAAAAGCTGTCGTCACCAAAGCCATGTTTTCTTGTAGTGTGCGTCATTCTCGCAAGCTTACAATGGTTTTCTTTGCAAGTTAACTTCAATCTCGCAAGATCTTCACACTTTCCTCATATGATTATACTGACGTCATTCGTTACATCACTTCTCTAACATTCTGTGATGGCCTTCGTAAACCATCGCAGGCCAGATCCGAAAGTTGAAGATGAAGAAAGTTTAGGAAGATGAAGATTCACAGAGAGTTTGGAGATGAGGAAGACGAAGTAAAAGAAGAAAATTATATTTCCACTAGTCTTCTCCTTAAATAGACAAAATGGGATGACCGGTTGAAATTGAATGTGCCGGTAAACAAAGGGAATAATAAACACGTGTAGACGGTTACGCCTAATTAATGGGAGGTTATCGGTGGAAATAATAGAGAAAAATGAGCAGTTGCGGCATTTAGAGATAGAATTTCTCATATCATTCTCTTCTTCGCAGAGAAGACATGAGAAGAGGCAAAATGTAGGAGCAGAATCTCACAACAATTATGTCTTAGCGAAGTTTTAAATAAGAGGTGTTTGCGAAGGCCATCGCAGAATGTTAGAGAAGTGATGTAACGAATGACGTCAGTCTAATCATATGAGGAAAGTGTGAAGATCTTGCGAGATTGAAGTTAACTTGAAGAAAACCCTTGTAAGCTTGCAAGAATGGCCTTGACAGATCAGAAAATAAAGGTTGGCTTAGTTGTCATCCACTATGTAATATCCTTTATAAAGGACCAAGCAGATTAGAGAAATGGGGGATCTTTTTGAGAGAGGTTGGAGAGAACAAATAGGAGAGAGAAAGTCTAGAGCTATTCTGATTTCTTTGTATTCTTATTATTCTTGTAAGATTCTCCAGAAAAATAAATAAAACTTTGATAATTGATCATGAAATTGTATTAGATCATTATGTAATCTTGTAGGGTGTAGTTGTAGGGAAATCCTGCGGCTACAAGTTCAAAAGCCTGAGTATCGGAGTCGGGTACGTTTAATCTGTCAATGCTCCAATGGGATGTGGTAGACCGGTCAACAAGACTCCAACAAGACTCAGAACCTTGTCAACTACTTTTGGGATAAACTCTTATCCTATTACTGAGTATTCCTATACACTGACATTGGTGTATCTTTCTTGTTGAAAGAACTTCTATCAGTATTTCCTTACTCCAACGAGGAATTTTCCTAAGAAAGGAAAGAATCAGCAACTTAGTGGATTATACCGTATTAGGACAAGTAGAAGTCATGAAGAAAAATGTCATCATATGATCTTTTGGCCTTTTGGCCTTTCCGATAGCTCAAAAGCTCGAGGGAATAATTGGATAATTTAATGAGCCCTAATTTAATAATTTTAATTCCATCTGTTTGAGAGTTGAGACCACAAGGGAAGCTACATTACCAGTTGAAAAATGAAAAAAAAATACAAACCAAAAGAAAACCTTTTAAAGAGCTTTTAACATGGAAGGTAGTGTTAGCTTACTCCCCTTGTGACACAATCTCAGCCCCTCCCGCCGTTTCGGCTCCCTTGGCTAGGTTACCCATGAGGCTCATTTGGTAGATTAGCACAAAGAACTTTGTTCAATTAATATAGTAGTATGTCATTGGAGCTTAGTTTGTTGGGCTTCCAACTAGTTTCATGTAATAATAATATTAAAAAAAAATTAAAAAAAAAGATAATAATTTAAAGTGCTTATTTAACGTGGATTGACACTTTTGACTACATAAAACGTGTAGGTATATGCTATTTGGAATATTTTCTTTGTTTAATACTCTATTTGTTCCTAAATAATAGGTTGGTTTCTATAAATAGATGTTTCACAAAAATAGGCTGGTTTCCTAATTGGGAAAGTCAAATGTTACTTTAGTTTTTAGGGACTACTTTTCTCTTAACTTTTTTGATGACAAGTGTCATGTGACCATTTCACTTTACTTCTTTTGCTGACAAGTGTCATGGGGACCATTTCACTTCATTTCTTTTATTAACAAGTGTCATGAGGACCACTTTCAATGATTAGTTCTCTTAATTTCCTTAATATTCTTTAAAAACAAAACCAGCATATTAATTAGGAACGGAGAATGGTCCTTGCTAACTCTGGTTTGGGCCAAGGGGGTGCACGAGGCTCTCGAGCCTTCTGACAATTGACGTAGTCAGAATTTTTTCCTCTTTTATCAGGGAAAAAAAAGAGAAAAACTTGCGACAGCTGCCTAAAAGATTTCTAGTGCTAAATAATCACCTCAAACCATCTTGTATAAAGGTGACTAACTTTTGCACCGACATTTAGGTCATACTGATCCATGAGATTCAAATATCAACTCCCCTGATTGACATTCAGCCACTCAAAGATTAATGCTTTGCATAGGAGGGTTGTATATATGGGTCTAGAGAGGTACCGAATAACCAATTATAAGATGCACATGATGCTGTAGAAATTGCAAGCGCTTGGTACAGGACGAATTAAACAACAGTTGTCCCGTACAAGACGTTCAACTCTGGTTTTATATGTAATTAAGTGGGAAATGGGATTTATCGAAGCCTTATTAACTGAACTCTGTTAGTACTGTATATTATTTTTATAATGCAAATGGTGAAAGTACGTGCCTACTATCTATTTTCCGGCATTCACCTGATCAACCGATCTGGCACAACATAAATAAAGTCACGTCTCATCTACATGTAAAAACTAAAAAGTCATTGATCGTATGCATTAAGGCGTTGAAAACTATAGTAATTTCGTGAAATAGAGCTCTGCATGTTTACCTATTTAAGAATTCAGGTTGGTAATTGGTAGTCATGGATGAAGTGAGCTGAAATATTCAAGAAGGTTAAAATACAGTTTACGAAAATGCGTAGTGGATGCATTACATTGACTAGTAGCACTAATTTTACATTCTGTTTTAGATATAATGCTAGTTCGTCAATTGTCGTACGCGGTCTACATGAATTCAGCGTCGTTATTACAGCAGAAAACACCATTTTTGAATCATAAACCAATTTACAGTCTCTGATTCCCTGAAGGATCTTTTACTACCTTAATTTTTTTCTCTCTCGCTTAAACACATTAATTGAAACCCAAGAGTTAATTAAGCAATGCTGTTCATTTCAATTTACTCAGTTATACCGGTTCCTTAATAAATCTTTTCTGCAAATCCTTGTTTTCGCTTATGGGGAACAACAACTCATGTAAGCGCTGTAACGTTGCACCTTCTATCATTACGTTGCGCGAAGGAATACATAATGGAGCATTGAAGGGGGTAATTAGTATTTTCTTTTTGATGAACGAATATGTTATAGTATATGAACTAGGTCTTAAACAGTTGATGCGTTTTCTAAGCATTTTGTATATCCTTGGAAACTAGCTATAGAAAATCACATTCCAACACTTCATGATTAATTAAGGTCAATATATCGTTTATGTCATCATTTTGATCCCAGTTTCGAAATTTAGTTTTTCTGTTTGTTTGTCAGAAATGTGCTCTTGCCCTCATAATGTATCTCATCATGTGGCGTTTCATACTTGGTTTTGTTTGTTCTGATACGGTTGGTATTAGTTAAGCGAATCATCTCCAAATCGATTCATTAATTTGGATAATAATGCAACCTATTATCGATAGATTAGATGATTGTCGGAAAGTGTTTCCAACCCAGTCTACATAGTTTGAAATTATATATAGATCACCGATTCACCATCAATGAATCGTCTTCATGAATCATGTCTATGACAATCATTTTGGTGCCTCCTTGTCGGTTGTCACATATATGGAAACTCATATTATATATATATATATGTAATATGCATCTTACTTAACATAAATGAGCAACTAGTAACCAATGGCTGAAGTGAAGAGGCTATCTCGTGCCAATAGAATATGAATAGCACATGTGTCCCGAACTATAGGACAGATATATAACTTGCCTGTGAAATGTATATGTTAGTCATTTCTTTGTGGAGAGATAAGCTGGTTTAATGTGGAAATTGAATGGAGATCAATGACTTCTTTTTAACTCTTCCACTGCCACAGGTTTCTGAGGGTTTGACGAAAATGGGTGTTCAATCTGTTAATCTCATTGTGGGGGTCTGTTACACTAGAAGGGGGAGGGCTGGGCAGGTTTGTTCTCGTGAATACATGGCTGTGAAATCCTTACATAGGGCCTAGAGGATTCATTATAATCAATTTATTTTGGGAACTTTTTTTTTTTTAAAGCAATTTTGGGAACCGATCTCAGCCCCTTGTGACACAATCTCGGCCCCTCCCGCCGTTTCGGCTCTCTTGGCTAGGTTACCCATGAGGCTCATTTGGTAGATTAGCACAAAGACTTTGTTCAATTAATGTAGTAGTATGTCGTTTGGACTCTCTTAACTTGTTAGGCTTTAACTAGTTTCATGTAATAATATTTATCCAATAATATTTTGGGAACTGGTTATTAGGTTTTTTTTTTAAAAGAGAACTGATCTTTTTTGTGCTTTCAGTGCCCGAGACAAACTTACATCGCATCATTGAGGGAAACCCCAACCATTATGAAAGAGTAATATCGCTTGTTGGAAAAACTATAAAGACTCTTCAAGAGGATAATACAATACGCTGTTTTGGATTTGGGGATGGTAATGCATTTCCAGTTTATTTTCAGTGTTATTTTGGGTCATTAGCTATGAGGTTTATTTATTTAAATTCGTTACAAATTTCAACAGCAACAACATATACTAGACGCGTCTTTAGGTTCTATAGAGAAGGGGAGATACCTTCCCCTGGATCTGAGGATGCAGCAATACGGTACAATCGTATTGCGAGATATGCACGACTTACAGGTTGCTTTACTAGTCAAATCTATTGAAGCTTGATTGAGTTTTCTTTTCCAGACGACGATTTTGATTTAACTGTGACAGAACGAGTATCATATGGACCAATCATTGATAAGGCTATTTGTATTGCCAGTGCAATGCGTGACCAGCACCACGTGTTGGTTATAATTGGCAGTGAACCGGTAATGGCTTTTACCATATTTACCTCTGTATCTCTAGTTTTTTGGTCAAGTGTTGGGTATGCGCAATTGTACACCCTGGATCGTATATAGAAACGGACAGATTTTATAATAAACAACACATTACGTGTCAAAGGAAAAATTAAAACTGCATGCACTGATTATTGAACCCCATTGGTGGTTACAGGTAGCTAGGAGTCTTGACACCCAGCCTGGCAATCTAAGCGTTGACGAGCAAAATACCATTAATGCAATTGAAAAGGCCAGGTCTGTTTTTCGGTATTCCAATAACTGCTTATCTTGGTTTTCATTTTAATTCACAAAATTGGTTAAAAACACCAAATGAATAATTAAGGTGAAAAAGAGCGTTTAAATTTTAATCTGTTTTAAATGAACAAAATATAAAAATAATCGGGATGTAACTTGAGTTTCATCCTATCCATTTTTAAATTCTTTTTCTTATTTTTAATTTACGTGTCAGGATCATCCAGGTTTAAATCCTCCCTATTTTTAAAGTTAAGTGGGATGAATCCAGTTTCATCCGTACTATTTTTTTTTTTGTCCATTTCACCCATAATAATTTTTACTCGTCCATTTGAACCATGTTTTAAAAATTTTTGGACAAATGACCCATTTTCCGTTTTTCATTTTGGTCAAGCCGTGGTCTTACGGGAGTTTTCAGTGCAGAAATTACCGATTGTCGATTGTTTTGGTTGGTGTTGGCGAAACAAATGTGAATATGATGAGGGGATTGAGAAATAGGATCACTAGTGCAGACAATTTCAAGGTATTCATCCATGTTATCTTTGAGGTCCATATATAACTATAGAAGCACACACAATTATAGGGCGTGCAAATATTTGCAACATTTATCCTTTTTGGTGACCAGGCTACAAATTATTGGCAAAATCCAAGTAGAATGATTCTCACAAGACTAAGCTGTTTATTACATCTCCATATACGGAAAATACCTAGTTTAGTCCAAGCCTTAATTGCGATTTTTTTCCATTGCAGTTCGTGGATTACACACAAATCATGTCAACAAATGAGCCCCTCAGAGAAAAGAGAATGAGTTTTGTCTTGCGGTTTTGAAAACCTCCTTACGGAGATTACTGAGAGACTCAATGTATCGAGGTAATGATGAGACACACCGGTGTTCTGTCTTAATTTACCTTATCCTAGTTTCAATCAGGGACGGACCCAGAAATCTTTTTAGGGTAGGGCTAGAATATTACTAGTTGTCAATGCGGTAGGAATGTAGCAATTTTTTTTTGCAACGAGTTACATAAATAATGGTTAACTGGAATTTGCTTGTAAAGTACTAGACAAATAGACAAGTATAACGTCAAAAACCGCAAATTTTAATTAGGAAAAGTGATTGGAGAAAAAAATTTATGGTTTATATAAGGAAAATGAGAAAGTAAATGGACGTGACAATGAAAATTCTATGTTTTAAAGAAGATTTTGGACTAAAAATTATTTGTGCTATAACTACAAGGATTAATCAGCAATAAAGATGGGCTAATTACTAATATTTAGAAACAAAGGTGAGCTAATTACTAATTTTTTAAGAAATTACCAATACAAAAAATTTACCGAGCAAAAATAGGACGGGC
>JAJJWW010016284.1:0-24657 GCA_023531295.1 Papaver armeniacum
ATCCCATGATAAGGAAGTTACAAGTAGTGGCAACGGTTGATAGCGGTTAATAGAAGTAGCTAAGTAATGGAATGATGGTTTACGGGTTTCCAGAAACTTCCCTAACATCATGGGAGTAACCATACCATTATCCCACTATCTCCATGTCTCCACAACCTCCACTACTTACGAGGAAACATTGAGTGTCCTAACTATAAATATACTACCTTCTCTATTCAGAAGACAGAACAAGCTTATCATTCCCAAGCTCTTCTTCTTCCATATCTCAATAACCTCACGCCCAATTCAATCACCACTGATTTCCTCGAACTTTCTTTGCTTTCCCTTCCCTAAGATCAACCCATTTTCTCTTTGTAACCGAAGCAAAACGTGAACGGCCAATATCTTGGTTTAGGCTCGTTTTGTATGATTTTGATTTTCGAACCTAAAGAAAGTACTACAGAGTACATTGTTTTGCCCATAAGCAATTTTTGAGTATTAACAATTGGTGACCACAGCCGGAGATCAACCTCTCGGTCACAAAATCAGTTCTTCAACCATTTGAAAAAGAAGGGTAGATCTTAGATCAAAGCACAAGCATGCATGACTACCACCAAGAAGGAGAACCTCGCATATCTGAAGGCACTCACGGAGCAGATGTTACCAGAACAACGCCAATTCCAGAAGGAGCCATCCAGGAACACCTCCAAGTCTACTGCTGGTGCTAACACATCAAAATATAATTACAAGGATATATTCCTCATCAGCAATGTCACCCATAGTAATCTCCAAGACTCCCTCATGTCTTTCTCCATTTGGGTCGTACCCCCGCTGAAAAATCATAAATTAGCAAAAAAAATGGTTCAAGCATGGAGATTCAAGTACAAACCATAAAATTCATGAAACATGTCCATTAGCAACCTAAACATTCATTAAAAAGTATTTTAGGACATGGCATGTAATTTAGAAAGGTTACGGGTTGTTTTGCAAAAACTCCGTCAGAAACGTTTTTGCACTACCCTCCGGAAGAATTGAAGATTGCGCTAATTGGTGAAGAATGGGAGTGAGACATATACCAAATGATTCATATGGAAGTCTTCTACAACATACTGAAAGGGCACATCAATCCTATGAATGAGCTATAAATGGCGGTCGAAACTCTCGACTACGTGACAGCTGAAAACCTACAAAATTCTTCTTGGAAAGTTCTGAATTCTCGGTGTCAGGTACTTTTCACCCACCAAACGGACCCCGAATCAAGAAATTATTTTTGTAGATGTTAGATCTTCCTTTTAGCTAAAGAATTAGAGGTCAACCACCTCATTCCAACTTAGGATGGATATTACGTGATCGTTTAGTAATAAGACACAAACCCGGAATTTTCATCAAGTCAATACACCAAGGTCACATGCAAGCAACGAGAAAGGCGAGCTTCCGCATGCAGAGAATCATGGAAGAGCTACTTCACCGAAAGAAGAAAAGAGAAGGAGAAGAAAAAAAATAATTTTCACGGACATGAGTTATATTAAAGGGAATAATCATTCTTTTGGGCCATAATGTCCAAGCAAAGCCTTGCATGTTACCAGAGTCTATGGCCGTAGCCGACACGCCTCTTCCTGCCAAGGTTCGTGTTGTAGCCAACAATCCTTCCAACCAAGGTTCGTTTCCATAGCCACCACTCCTTCCATCCAAGGTTCGTGCCCGCGTCCACCGCTTCTCTTTCCTACCAAGGTCTTCCTGCCAGAGTTCGTGCCGGTGTTCACCACGCCTCCCTCCAGCCAAGGTTCGTGTCCGTAGTCGCCACGCCCCTTCCAGCCAAGGTTCGTGTACGTATCCACAACTCATTCCATCTAAGGTTCATGCCCGCGGCCACCGCTTCTATTTCCTACCAAGGTCTTCCTGCCAGAGTTCGTGCCGGTGTTCAGCACGCCTCCCTCCAGCCAAGGTTCGTGTTCGTAGCAGTCACCCATATCCCTGCCAAGGTTCGTGCCAGTAGCCACCACTCCTTCATGCCAAGGTCCGTAGACGTAGCCACCACACCTCTCCCTGCCTAGGTCCGTGCACGTAGCCGCCACTCCTTCCTGCCAAGGTCCGTGTCCGTACACGCCACGCCTCTCCCTGCCAAGGTTCGTTCCTGTAGCTGCTGCTCCTTCCAGCCAAGGTCCGTGGACGTAGCCGCTGCGCCTCTCCCTGCCAAGGTTCGTGCTCGTAGCTTCCACTCCTTCCTGCCAAAGTCCACGGACGTAGCCACCACGTCTCTCCCTGCCAAGGTTCGTGCCCGTAGACGCCACTCCTTCCTGCCAAGGTCCATGTCCGTAGCCTCCACGCCTCTCCCTGCCAAGGTTCATTCCCGTAGCCGCCACTTCTTCCTGCCAAGGTCATGGACGTATCCACCATGCCTCTCCCTGCCAAGGTTCGTTCCCGTAGCCGCCACTCTTTCCTGCCAGGGTCCGTGTCAGTAGCCGCCACGCCTCTCCCTGCCAAGGCAGAGCTTCACCATAGCAACAACCACTGCAGACAAAGATACAAGATAGAACCATGTAAACCACACTTGGGGACTGAGGCTCTACACGGAATCCCTTCACTGTCAAAGATCAGAAGACATGGTAATCAAAAAGTCATAACCGCGACAAGGTCATTAACTCTTCAAAGATATAGCGTAAGGATATCATCATCTCTGTCTGGAAGGCGCCTGCAATACTTTACAAGGCCGAGATGCATCCCAAGCCTACCTAGAGAATACAACTTGACAATTAAAGAGAAGTTATGGGTGGGGATTTCGCTCACCGCAGCCCATCCCCAACAACAATCGTGAGATTCATGAGATAACTCTAATCTGTTCTTGAAGCATTTTCCTTAAAGATATTTGGGAGCCACGCTAGCGACATGACCCTCTCAATTGTACCTCTTCGTTGTCCACAATACTTCATCCGTATAATGTTCCAAGCATCCCAGCATCGCATGCGGAAGAGTACAATAAGCTCGTATCAAATCCTAGAGGCATGGAATCAAAGTGATACAATCAAAGTAAGCTACACCTGGGGACTGAAGGCTCCTTCAGTTTTAGAAGTTTAAACGCAGTCACCACCTTACCAGCGAATGCAATAGAAGCACATTTTCCACGAGAAAATAGGCTCATGATAATTACACCTGAGGACTGCCACCACGGGATGCCTTCACAGTCCTCAATCAGATTCATACCATCCTGTCTATGAGACCGGGATCAACATGAATTATATGAAGTCTAACCGGGGATTCCTCACAGCCGTCCATATCAAGCAAGTTGAATTTGAGAAGACGTTTATTGATGCGGATCAGATGTCAACATCATCACTGTCAAAGATTTACGATCCGCAGGAATTTCTCGACATGAAGCCGTACATGTGCCTGATCAAAGATCCCGAAGGAAGATCCAGAGATACTTATGGTCATATCATCCTTGAGCAAAGGCAAATCCGACGCACCTCAGCTACAGAAGTTACTATCAAGGGACCCACCTAATGATCAACAGTAAAACAGATTTACCATTCCTGTGAATGTTCCGAGACTCTTCAACAAACAAGAAAGCTCGCATTGACTGAAGCATAAGTGCATAACTACATACGAAGAATCGCGTGAACCATACTTGGGGATTAAAGGTTTGCATAAGATCCCATCATTGTGAAAAATATGTCCAACTCATAGACAACCATGGAGCCGCAAATTTGCGGAGGATTCAGTACCCTCCAAAATTACGTCGCAGAGATATCTTCACGCCATCATATCTAATACGTATCTACAACTCCTGACAGGACCGCACTGTATTCCTAATCCGACTTAAAAAAGAAAACTCTAGTAACCAAATAGAAGTGTGACTAGGGACTGCTCATCGCATCTCATTTCATACAACAATCCAAGATTCGAAAGATAGTTCAAAGGATGTCGCTTGGTACGAAGTCCTTGAAGGCATGATAGAAGCATGTCGGCAACGAAACGCCTCGCAACTCGTCTACTTCACCCAACGCCTCCGGAAGATTTTGCCCATATGAGCATTCCAAGCATATCATCATCAGAAGGGCAAGAATAAGCGTATGAGCTAAAAAGTCAGAATAAACACAATTTCATTCCAGCCGATGCTCAAGAGTTTAAAGAACATTTTAATTGCGACTCAGCAGTCCAGACACCAACAAGGGCTTCAACTTCAGTTCCAGCTCTTACTCCATCCCGGCGTAACGGAAACAACAACAACATAAAAAGACATCAACCAGCCTGTTTTTTCGATCACAACCATGACATGGGGAATCCTCCTTTGTCATCGAAATTTCGATCACACTGGTCAATTATGGAAAAGATGTTGCATCAATAATTCTCAAGGTGACACCGTCAATCTACAAGCAAGCCTGAGACAAACAAGTACTTGCAGTCACAATACTAGTTTCGGCTATAAAGCTTACAAGATGCTCTCGGAAGTTCAGAAAATCGGCAACCATCGATGGGGAACGGGACAATGCATCCTTCATAAGAATTTTTTTTCTTCTATGTCTCTGCTACGACATACTAAAAGGGCGTATCAAACGGATACACCGGCTAAGAGATATGGGTCTTTTACTGAAGTTCATGGAGTTTCAAGAATTGCACGGGAGTACAAACTGTAAATGTCCATGTATGGAAGACCGGTCATAAAAACTCCAAATCAGGTGATATGTTTTGCATATGATATCCTTATCCGTTAGCTTTGAAGGTTGGGGTCAAGCGTCTAAAACCGACATTGTATGAAGACTCGAAGCCTCCTGGAGCGAATGCTGTGCAAATAAGGAAATCTATACTAGATTTGATAAACTCGGCAATAGGAAGACATCATCCACCTACAGGGTTCTCACCTACTCAAAGGGGCCATTATCTAAGTACTCATGGTTGATAAGAAACAAAGTCGATGGATCTTCTATACTTCAAGAGGAGTTGATGTACTCAAATATACCTCAAAAGAAAATGTTGGAGTCCAGCCTCAGCTCCAGTCTTTCATCATCTCCTCATGATGGCTTTCGTTATTTCCAGTCTTGCTACAACGGGCTATGATTTCGGGCTACATGTTTATCACATTGCTGCCTCGTTGATGTTATTTATAGTGCCTGTCACTATATAATCAAATCCTGAGCATTGGAGTCTATTACTTGATCACAAAAGCATCTAATCCTAAATCCCGAGCCAAGGACATTGCCGGTGGAAATAAAGCTAAGTAAGTACTCTTTAACTGAGTCTTAAATTTAGAAAATCCTTTAGCGTCATTGTCACCATTTAGTGCATATCACGAAACATTACTGTTCCACGCTAAGCAGGGGACTTAATGTAGATGGTGGTTTTTTGACAAGGGAAAAACTTGTGAAAAATAGCCTCTGAACTTACACAAAGACGTATCTATAATCATATATGTACTAGGGCTTCACCCAGATGAACTCTCTATATATGTTTATTTATAAATTCCAGACCTGGCATCAGGATTATAAATTTGTATTTCTACATCATATTCTGCAAGAGAATTGAGAATGCATATCCTACTAATGGCCATACTGGCCTTCAATATGCCTGAAAGATTTTAAAGCTTCACTCAGCTGAACTCTCATTATTTTATGCACGGCCATATGAATTATCACGCATTGATCAGTGTGCAATTATAAATATTGAGAATAACCTATTACGCTAATCTGAATTACCAGAAGCATAATATTTGGAATATTACCTCGAGTCGCAAAACTTCCATGGCAGAATTCCCCGAGTATGTTCTGTATGCTACAAACGAAGTGCTAGCGCCAACATGGACGCACTCCATAGCCAGGCCACCATGGGCATGCCTCATAGTCAGGCCACCATGGGCACACCTCATGGCCAAGCCACTTAATGGCAACACTCTATGGTCATTACTGCCTAGACGCGCATAGCCATGGCTACCAATTATTTGGCTAGGCTAATATGTATGACCACAGCCACCAACTTCTCAACTAGTTGGCCATGGCCCCTTATCTCTTGGCATAGACTAGCTAGCCACGTCCATCTTATCTCCTAGCTATACAACTAGCTAATCAGGCCATGACCTCCTTGTCTCCCTATCTAGCCAACTAGCTAGTCAGGCCACGGCCTCCTTGCCTTCAGGCCCGGCCTAGCCATGTCTCTCCTAGCATAGCCATATAGCTACGGCCTCCTTGGATCCTAGTCTGGCCTAGCATAGCTTCCTAGATAGCCAACTATCTCCCGATTACCTTGCCCTAAGCCTAGCCTAGACGACCACCCTACCTCTTAGTCACGGCCTCCCATTCTAACGGTCTGGATAATCGTGGCCACAGTCTCCTTGTTAGCCGGCCTAGCCTGGCTTCTAACCAGCCACGAACTCCTTGCTAGCCGGCCTAGCCTGGCCTAATCACAGCAACGGCCACCTAGTACCTTGGCCTAGCCAAGCTAGTAGCCACGATCTCCTTATCTTCCGGCCTGGCTAACCATGGCCACGACCACCTTGTCTTCAGGCCAGGCCTAGCCATGTCTCGCCTAGACAAGCCATATAGCTATGGCCTCCTTGCCTCTCGGCCTACCACGCCTACTTTGCTCCAAGCTAGCACCTATGTCCATGACGACTCGACTGGCTATCGACTAGGTCGCGCCGACCTAACTAGCTTGGTGTACTGTGCTGGCTACGTGTATTAGTATGGATAGATAATTACAACGCCATCTTATGGAAAACTCATTATTAGTCACACGTAACCTTGGAGTCGAGTAGTCTCTTCAAGCTATGCCACTTAGACAAAGTCTATCTATCTTAGGTTATTACTCAGTCAAGTATCATGACAATCTAGACAAGACTAGAAACAAGTCCATGACTCCACTAATTCCTACGTAAATCAAAACAAGTTTTATGGGGGAATTATTATGGGTATTGGTCTGGTGGTTTACAGTAATCGTGCGGTATGGCAACATCCCATGATAAGGAAGTTACAAGTAGTGCACTACACCATTTTTAGGAATTAGCAACTTGAGCCCTGGACGTTGCCGATCGGGTCGCAACGGCAGTTGACGTTTCAAAACACGGAAGTTGCAGTTTTTTCGCAACGGCATAAGCTCCGGTTGCCGATTCTTGGTCAAACAACGGAGATTAGCAACCTACCGTGCCGTTGCGACTTTGTTTATTCGCAACCAAGGTCTGCCGTTGTTAAGTCGTTTCTAATTCACAGAATACCCCGACCTTGAACTATGGTTCGGGTTCTAATTTATTGGTTCTGGTTCTAATTTAGCAATAGAAGATCGCCGTTGCTAAGCTTTTGCAACGAGAAAAAAAGTTGGGTCTTCATTGACCTGGTCAAAATCCATTCCCCATATTTACCCCACGGGCAGCTTACCAGTTCCCATATTCGGCATTCCACGGATATACAAACTTTTACACTTTCAATTCCACATTTACCATTATGAAAAAGAATTCTTCAATTGAAGTTAACAAGTATGAGTATTTGATACAAACTATGTCATTTATTTAATGGACATACACATAAACATACTTGGTTCCTAAGTTCGGTTTGTATAAAGTTCGAAATTCCTAAGTTCTTCTAACTTAAATCTCTATAAGGAGATACTACATTATAACTTACAAATCTTGCATTTGCTAAGGGACCTAATGGTCAATTTCTTTGCTTTGTTCAAGATCATTCAATTAACTGCGAACAAAGCATAACAAATTCTTCTAATCGATATCCAAGATGCTTATAAAGATTGATTCAAAGACTAATAGGCTACAAATGAAGAAGATTCCACCATTATTTACTAATCTAAAACAACACTAGACTGAGGCCACAATTTATCTAATTATCAAGTTCACAATACTAATTTAAAATTGGCTCTTATGACCTTACATTCTCCTCTTATCCTAATGCTAAACCGCGCATTTGAGTTCTATGTAAAATGACTAGTCCAACTCAGAAACTGAGATCATCACTGAAACATTGTCTTCAAATTTACACACAACTCCGGATGGGTCATGTCCATCATTTGACACTGACTAGCACTTGAAAATCTAAATCCAAGTCTTGGCCACACTTTATATTCATTCATTACCATGATACCCAGTGTCTGATCATTGTACATATATGCTGGTCATTCAAACATGATTAAAAGATGCAGTCATTTACTACACTACTTATCATGCCACAACAATTATACTTATCATGCCAGTAAAACAAAACAAATAATTGCTTACACTTGTATGAATCCCTACATCCAGAGCTGTTGAGCCCACTGTGATGTTTTTCTATAACAGGACGCAGTTGTAAGTGAGCTGTCGTAGTCGAGCTAGCTCAATTATTCTTGGACTTCGACATGGTCGAGCTAGATCAAATCCTAAATTACGCTGGATTCTGTGATATCTTTTTAGGTCTGCACTAGCATCTTGTAAGCATAATACACAAAACTATCCCCTAAAATTGTTCTTGTTTTATTTAGTACAAAAAATTCACCAAAATCTTGAGTCTTGACTATACTAAAAACGAAACTAAGAACTGGTGAACTACTATATAATTTAAGATATATGACATACCATCAGTCATCTTGGCCTCGATGTTGGAAACATCTTTATCATCATTCACACGATCATAACCATAGCAAAGCTTCCATGAATGAGTCTGCTCAACCGTAGAGAGTTCACAATCCACTGAAAAAAGCCAAGTAATTTGCTATCAAAGTAATTCACACATTCATAATATTGGGCAAAGAGTTAGAATGTAACACATTCAATGCCCTGGAACTATCTTTACCAATTAACAATCAATGAGTGCTCATTACAAAGTCAATGCACATTATTAGAAAAGACATAACACAGTTAGCAGACAGAAGATGGTACTTTGAATGCGAGCTTTAAAGTACTGTGGCTTTCTTATTTGAAGTGTTTGAATCAAAACAAGATAATAAACATGAGAAGTGTAAGCTACCTGTGTAAGCCCAGCCGACATAATTCGAAGTTCTTTAGCATTCCATTTCTTCCACTTCAGTTCCAAAACACCAGCATTAGCCATTCCTATACAAAAACATTCAAATGCATATCAATTTTTTTTAAAGAAGCCTCAAACAACCAATACTCCAGCCCTTTGCAGAACTCGTAAAAATCAGCAAGGTGTTTATCATGTACAAACAACAAGAAAATTTGGATCATCAATAACTTTCAGGACCTAATTATGCAACATTCAGAAAAAGTAAAGTTATTCTTGCCTTGCAAATTTTGCCATAGAAAATTTTTTTGACCTGGTTTATTTAGACCACTTTTGACTAAAGAAACCTACAAAAGAAATATAAAAAAAAATCAGACTTGACGATTCAATGAATGGCGAGGGAATAGATTAGGTGATTCATTAAGCCATAAATGATGTACAATGGCAAAAAAAAATCAGACTTGATTCATAAACCAAGTCCTCCACCAGCACCACCAAAACGTAACAATTAACCAGATCTATACATCTACAAAAACATGAAGAGTAGATTTGGTAACTTACTACAAGAGATGAATTGCAATTTGTCCTTCTAAATAAATTGCATGATCTCGATTAGGAAGAGTGACCTGACATGAAACCAGTTAGCCAAGAAATAGAGATACTCGTTCATATAAGATATACAAACTTTGATAGATGTACCTCGAGGAGGACAAGGGTCCATACATTTCCTTTTAAACTCATGTCGATGTTCTTGTAACCAATTCAATTCTTGTAAGTACACCAATTCAATTCTAACATGTAGCTTCAACTGAATCCTAGTGGTAGGGTTGCCGAAGCGCTTAGGTTAACGACAGAAACATCCTCTCAACAAAGAGAGAATGAGCTACAAGTAGCTTTTGCGATTCACCACTAGGACCATTTTTATCATGCTCAATGAGTTTCTATCAAAAATCAAAATCTTACAAAAATTCTTAAGTTCAGACCATACAACTTATAAAAACTTCTTAGTTAAGAGATTGCACAAAATTTCTGTAAGTACGCCAATTCAATTCTAACATGTAGCTTCAACTGAATCCTAGTGGTAGGGTTGCCGAAGCCCTTAGGTTAACGACTTAAAACATCCTCTCAACAAAGAGAGAATGAGCTACAAGTAGCTTTTGAGATTCACCACTAGGACCATTTTTATCATGCTCAGACCATACAAACTTACAAAAATTATTAAGTTCAGACCATACAAACTTATAAATATCTTTAAGTTCAGAGCATACAACTTATAAAAACTTCTAAGTTAAGAGATTATACAAATTTTCTGTAAGTACACCAACTCAATTCTAACATGTAGCTTCAATCTGAATCCTAGTGGTAGGGCTGCCGAAGCCCCTTAGGTTAACGACGTAAAACATCCTCTCAACAAAGAGAGAATGAGCTACAAGTAGCTTTTGCGATTCACCACTAGGACCATTTTTATCATGCTCAATGAGTTTCTATCAAAATCAAAATCTTACAAAAATTCTTAAGTTCAGACCATACAACTTATAAAAACTTCTTAGTTAAGAGATTGCACAAAATTTCTGTAAGTACGCCAATTCAATTCTAACATGTAGCTTCAACTGAATCCTAGTGGTAGGGTTGCCGAAGCCCTTAGGTTAACTTACGTAAAACATCCTCTCAACAAAGAGAGAATGAGCTACAAGTAGCTTTTGAGATTCACCACTAGGACCATTTTTATCATGCTCAATGAGATTCTATCAAAATCAAAATCAAAAAAGTTGGATATACCTTCTTAGTTTTCCTAAACCAATTCTTCTTCAAACTCTAATGAACTGAACTTCAGTTCTTCAATCTTGACAAACCTAGACATGGAAAAAAAAAACATTAGAGTCAGATAAACAACAAACCATAAAATGGAAATTATCTCTTTGAAAATAACCACAACAATTTCATAGTTGATATACCTTTTAGTTCCTCCTGAACCAACCCCGACCGGCTTCTTCAATCTTGACAAACCCTAACATGGAAAAAACAAAGGGGGTATTAGATTCAGATACACAACAAACCATAAAATGAAAAGAAAATAAATAAATAAATAAACTGAAATGATTCACAAGTGAAATCGAAAAACTGAAATCAAGCATTAAACCCTAAAAACGAAAAACTTAAATGGAACCCTAGGATTCGATAAACTTAAATCAAAATCTCTAAATCCTAGAAATGAAATCTCTGAAAACCTAGAAATCATCAAAACCCTAGAAATCGAAATCTAAAAACCTAAAACTATGTCAAAAATTGTACCTCAGATACAGATCTACACGATGATGGAAATGGAGATGGAGAAGAGAGCTGAATCTCTATGGTTTATCGAGATAGAGATGAGAGTTTGAATATCTCCTGGTTTATCGAGATGGAGATGGAGATGGAGGAGAGGGGGGAAGGAGAGCTGAGTCTCTGTTCTGGCGGAAGAAAAAATGAGGATAGAATTCATCTAAGGGTGGGATATACCCTAGACTTGGATTAAGGGTGGAAATAAAAACCGTAGTCTTGACCGAAATTTGACTGGGGCGTGTTTATCGGCCTCTTGTGTTACTTACAAGCAAGCGGTTCACACGCTTGAACTGTTGTACACTGCAACCTCCCCTGTGAGGTTACAAAATTGAAACCGCAGAAACCCGTTGCTAAATATTAGCGGTTGCAATTTGCAACGAAAAATTCGCAACCGACATTAAGCCGTTGTGAATCTTTGTTGCGAAATCCTAAAAATGGTGTAGTGGTGGCAACGGTTGAGAGCGGTTAAAAGAAGTGGCTAAGTAATGGAATGATGGTTTAAGGGTTTCCAGAAACTTCCCTAACATCATGGGCGTAACCATACCATTATCCCACTATCTCCATCTCTCCACTACTTACGAGGAGACATTGAGTGTTCCAACTATAAATAGACTACCTTGTCTATTTAGAAGACATAACAAGCTTATCATTCCCAAGCTCTTTTTCTTCCATAGCTCAATAACCTCATGCCCAATTCAATCACAACTGATTTGCTCAAACTTTCTTTGCTTTCCCTCCCCTAAGATCAACCCATTTCCTCTTGTAACCGAGTTAAAACGTGAACGGCCAATATCTTGGTTTAGGCTCGTTTGTATGATTTTGATTTTCGTACCTAAAGAAAGTACTACAGCAGTACATTGTTTTGCCTAGGAGCGACTTTTGGGTATTAACAAGTAGATATACTTTTGAGTGATAGATGAGTTCAAGTCTCTACATACCTTTTGTTGATGAAGTTCCACAAGCTCCCCTTAGTAGTTCTTTGTCTTCAATAGATGGACGCCGTGAATTCTAATGCTCAACTACACTTTCTATCATAATCCGAGACTTAGCTATAAGTAGACTAGAAATCAAGACTTATAGTTTTGGAAACTAAACATGACAAACAAGCTTAAGATAGCAACGCTTGCGAGTTCGACTGAGCAGTACTCTAACAGCTTGTCCAATATTTCCGAAATCTCTCAATAGAAAATCTCCAATTAGTAAATGCACATTACTATTTTTTATTATCTAGACATATGCATTTGATTGCTGGTAATTAAAGCATATAAAACCAAAAACCTTAATTAAAAGATTCTTAATTTATCTCGGCACAGGATCTCCTTGAGTAGTAAGGCATATCTTTGATCAATAAATGATAAGAGTTACTGTACGTGTTCAAAGTATGTTGACATCTTTTCACTGTAAATCCTTATTTCATTTTTACATGGATTTACATTCTTGGAATCGGTTATACCATATTTCCAAACAAGTTTATAATTGGTTTCGTTGTTGATAGGTGTAGAATACACCGTATTTACTATATAGAGTTTATGCTTTCTTTGCTATTTTTTCTTGTGAATTATGTACTTTACGCGTGTTTTTGAGTTATTAGGTACTCTGGAGTCGCACGGAGGAAAAGAAGCGGAAATCATCCCAATTGGAGCAAAAAGGCGAAGCTATCGGCGAAAGAACGAGGCCATTCCCGGTCCGTATGAGAAGGTTGTAAGCAAAGTCAACAATTAAGCTTTGTCGGTTCCCAAGGACTGACAATACAAAAGATTTATTGGTGGCCCATATCCATTATCCTGGGTGCCTTAATAATGGTCGTACGATTGCAACCTTATCATTTGGTCGAGAAGAAGGAAATTGTTCTCACTCGTAATTTAGTTTGTTATTGTTTGTGAGAGATAGAAGGAGCTAGATTGGAAGAAATTTGAGGGAATTTGGGATCTCAAGAGCTAGGTTTTGGAATGAATGGTGTTGTTCATCGAATATTGAGCTCGAGTTCATGTATCTGTGTTGTGTTGCTCGGGAATTAGAAGCTAGGGTTTGATTGAAGATTGCTGTCGAATTGAATAGAAGAGCCAGAAGAATGCAGATCGAGAATGAGTTTCGTTGGTGGATTAAAGGAGCTGAGCTCGTGGTTTAGCGAGAAATTGACGCTGCTGTGAGATCAGAAATTGGAAGGGAGTATGTATTCTGAGTTCAAAACTACAGGGAAAGATGAATGCAGGCTCAGGTGGTGTTAAGATGTGGCCTGAGTTGGTGCTGTAGCAGAGAGAAGAAAATGATTTCTGGGTCGAGTCTCTGAGTGAAGGAAGAGAGTCAGACAATGATAGCAAGATTCAGGTGGATTTTTACTGAAATGGGTTAATGGAAGTGCTCCCTGTGTCTTGAGCTATCTTGCCAGAATTGATGATGGGAATGTTTTACAGGCTCAAGGTTAGGCTGGAGTAGAAATGGCCTGACTGAGAAGGAGGTGCAGAATGTGGGCTGGATCTTGCAAGATTTGGAGTTGGTTATGTTGCAGGTGGCTTGAACCTGGTGGAATTGAAGTGATGCTGGAGAGTATTGGCAATGGAATTGGTGAAGCTCAGGTTTGCAGTTCAGGTAATCTTGTAAATGCTGTTGTGATGAGAGAGTTGATTGAATTGCAGCTCAGGTTTGAGCTCATCAAGGAGATGATGTGTATGCAAGGCTGGATTGTGACCTAGATGAATGCTAGACTTAACCAGTTATGGAGCAGGTGGTATTACAAGGAGCTGAAGTGACAGTGAAGGTTGCTGCAAAGAATGCAAGGGCATTACAGTGAGTGTGGGCAGGCAGTGGAAGCAACTGAGAAGACACAAATTTGAACTTACAGGTGGTTGATGCTGCTGTTGTCTCAGCTGTTGCTGAGAAGGTGTATCAATTGATGTTGATTGCAGTTGAAGTAGTGAATGGACTTACAGGTGATGGTTCTTGTTGAGAATTAATGGGTCTGGAATGAGGAATGCATTGAGTTGTTGCTGTTAATACAAGGCTGAGAAATGTGTTGGAAGGAGAACTGGCAGCTTGGCTGAATGGGTGCATGGAGCTGCTACCAGGCATGAGTTAGAGCAGGTAATGGCATAGCAGGTGAGATTGTGGAGTTGAGCAAGGGATTAGCAGGTCATTGGCCTGTGCTGAGATGGTACTGGTGAGGGCAAGATGATTGCAGGTTGGATGTTGCAGCAGCAAGAAGCTACAGAAGTGTGTTGGAGATGTGACATTGCTAAGTTACAGGCAGTGGTGCTCAGCTAGTGTAAAGAAGCTACATAAGATGGTGGAGTTGATGTTGAAAGTGTAGGTACTGGAATTGAGAATGACTCAGGGAAGTGAATTGAAGAATGCACAGCCATTACGGCTGGAGGTGTAAGGCTAGAGCACCAGGATTGTGCATCAATAGAGTTTGGCCAGTGCAGTGGCATAGCCTGGCTTGGCCATTCAGCTCAGTCACCTGACCCGATCTGACTCACATCCTGACTCGGCCTAACTTGGTCCTGACCGGGTTGACCGTTCCGACCCGTTGACCCGACCGTCCGGCTCGTTGACCTGTGACCGGCGGTTCTTGCTGTCACCGAGCCGATTCCGCGACTTTTCCGCCGATTTCCCGCCACAATAGGAATTGGGTGGCGATTTTTTGGGTCGTATTTTCTACACGGGTTTCTCCCTCTTGTGGGCTTGGTGGATTCTCACCTAATGGACTTTGAAGGCTAGACCTAATTTTAGAAGTTGGAGAAAAGCTATAAAAGGGAAGGTCTTCTACAACATATCATATATCTTTTTCTTGGAATTTTGGAGAGCCGTTTTGTTTACGCTTCTAGGGTTTGGTTTTGTTCTTCTTCTTTGTTTTATTATTGAATATTGATGATGATGAACTCGATAGCTATGAGTAGCTAAACATCTTATTGGTTATGGGATAAAAGTTGATTTCTCAACATGCTTTTGATTCAATGAATTAGTTTTGTCTCGGTAATTATTGTTTGTGATTCACAATTAATATTGTTATAAGATTTGAAAACTTGTTAGGTTGAGTCCTAATCAATCCGATTTGTGATCATCTCTAGAGCTATATTAGGGTTTTCAATACGAAAACGTTGTTTATCCACGATTCTAAGTAGCATAATTGTGATTAGTGCTTATAGTGATATATCCTATTAGTCACAAGTGAATCATAACTTTTGTTAAAACGTTTAGTGCTTTTACACATTCGTTTGCATTGATGAGTCTTATTCCATAAATCTTAGTGCTTTTAGGGAGTTAAACTTAATTGTGCTTTTACACTTTAGGTTGCTTTGACGAAGAATTCACATATGCATCTTTTAATGTGGTTGTGATGAAAAGCAGGAATTAACGGGTTATACTTGCGATCAAGATATCCTAGGACTTTTAATAAATACGAGATTAAATACCAATTCTAATCATTGATGAAAATACATGTTTGTGAATGACACTATCCCTTGACCAATATTCTCTCCTTATTGATAATTCCAATTATTTACTTTGCTTTTAATTACTTTTATTTGCTTAAATACAACAAACATACCTTGGGTTATTCTAAAGCGAAAGTTTATAACAACAAACGCCTCCCTGTGGATACGAACTCTTTCTTATCGCATACTATATTTATATCTAGTTGATTGGGAAAGTGAAATTATATTTGACGGATTGACAACCGACCACCTGTATTCCAATACAACTATGTGATTGATAAAATATCAAATCACATATATGGGTTCAATCGGTTCTACCAATCACTAGGATCGGTTATACCTAATTATGGAAATACTTGTGATCGGTCATTAGGATCGGTTACACTAGTTACAAGGATCGGTTTCATATTCACATGGTATTGCTTTTGATCGGTCACACCAGTTACCAGGACCGGCTACACCAATTACCAGAACCGGTTACCAATTACAAGGATCGATTACACAACACTCGTGATCAGTCACACCAATTACTAGGATCGGTCACACCAATTACAAGGATCGATCATACCAACACATGGTGATTACTTAGGATCGGTTACATCAATTAATAAAAACCAGTCATACCAAATCATAAGTCAGGCATTGTGATTAGTTATACCAAGATACATAACCAAGGTTAAGATTGATTATACCATCTCACACATATTGGTCATCCAAAGATTTGCAATGAATAGCCGGACCAATAAGCCTAATGATTTCCCTTTCGATTCATGAAACAAGTTCATGAATGTACTTCCTTTAAACAAATGTAAAGTATCATTTCCTAGGATGAAATCTTCACCATAACCCATTCACATAATCATAACAATATATACAAGATTATGTCGATGTCATATCTACGAAGTTCTAAAGATAAGCGTTATACTTCGTAGTTTAATTATTTAATACTATGATCATACAATAATAACCATGTTACATCACTAGAGTATTACATAATATGTACAGTATATACAGCTTCGCAATTATGTTTTCAATATAGCACGACTTGAAAGATACGTTAGGAATGAAACAGTTCAATTCAATATTACTAACCTCAAGTGGAAGGATGATGTCGTCGTTGTAGTTCGCTACTTCTTCACATTCTCCAGGTCTTCGGTGTAATACTTGTATGTCTCAACATTCCTAGACTTTATAGTCTAACCTAAACAAAGTTGACTCTAGTATTTAATCAAGCGACTTTAGGTGAGTTTTGACAGAATAAAATATGACAACCAAACTTGACATACCAACGCTTGGTGAGTTCAACCGAGTTATGCTCTAACAAAACTTTTCTTTAGAAGAGGACTGCAAAATGTG
This sequence comes from Papaver armeniacum, assembly GCA_023531295.1. Lineage (NCBI taxonomy): Eukaryota > Viridiplantae > Streptophyta > Magnoliopsida > Ranunculales > Papaveraceae > Papaver > Papaver armeniacum. The sequence continues at coordinate 17,027 of JAJJWW010016284.1, forward strand.
ATGGATTACTTGAATGGGAAGAACTCTACAGTTTCTTGGCAGGTTCAAAGACTATTAGATGAGGTTAAAAGGTTGATGGTTGAAGTTACAAGTTTTTTGGGTTATCAGTTCATCCATAGGACGGGTAATACCTTGGAAGATTTGCTTGCAAAAGAGGCTAGATCATCTAGCATATCTCAACAAACATGGATTCAAGTTCCAACTGTTATTAGACAATCTATTTTAGTTGAACAATCTAATGTAATTACAAGGGAATCTGCTGTTTTAAGGCTGAAAATGTTTGTAACTCAAACACTTCGAGTTAAGTTTGAATGAATTTTTTTTGTTTTCAAAAAAAAAATATATAAAATAACACTCTTTTATACAGTTTTCTTCTCATCCATTTTACTATATGTTTTCTTTGAGAGTGTTTACCAATGAGAAGCTCAAAATTAAATAAATATTTGTGTGTTATTGAACCGATGTCTGGTATAAGTTGTTGTATCTTGAAGGAAAACTGCCCATTGAGGGATTTTAGCATCACTTCCATTTAATTGTAGCCAAAGGCAACATATTGACTACATGCCTCAATCTGCTTATATTTTTTTCGACGACTCAAGAAGGGAAAATTTTATTAAAAAACCATTTCCGTTAAGATAAGATAGCAATGAAAAAAAAAACAAAAAAAAGCTCAAATATAGTATCTGGCTATTACTATTTTTTTAGCACCGATCAATTCATTCTTATAGTAATAACTGATCAATGTCTTAGTCAAAACAAACTTTAATGAAAATCTTTGGTTGTTAACAGCTTTGTATGGTAGTCCTTACAAACCCAATAAAATTGATTGATGGAAATTCTTAGAAGATATAGGAGAAAAAATAGCTCATAATAACATGGCATGGATTGTAATTGGAGATTACAATCAAATCACAGACCAAAGCGAAAAACAAGGGGGCTTGCCCTTCAATAGTATGGAACATGAGCCTTTCAAGAGACTATTGGATTGTGCAGGACTTTTCGACCTAGGATTCACAGGTGCTAACTTCACATGGAATAATCATAGACAGGGCCATCAGAACATACAAGAAAGATTGGATAAAGCTTACATAAATAATGAATGGTTAACTAGGAATCCTGATTCTTTGTTAACGTACTTGCCTCACATAGGATCCGATCACAACCCAATAAAACTTGAAGTATCTCATACTAACTTTACAAATAATGATATTCCATTTAAATTTTTCGATACTTGGCTTAAAGAGAAGTCTTGTATTGATCTGATTCATCAAGCATGGGATATTTCTTTGACGAATGTAACTGAGACGGTGATTGTTAATCTTAAAAAATTAGGAGAACATTTAACAGACTGGAAAAAGTTTGTGTTTGGTGCTCCTGATAGAAAAATAAAAAAAAAACTCTGAAACAGATAGAAAATCTGAATGCTAGGAATGATAGCCCGTCTTTCAAACAAGAAAATATAAATAAAAAAACTTTAGAATTAGAAAAACTTTATGACATTCAAGAATCCATAGATAAGCAGTTATCTAGGGATAATATTGTTAATTTAGGAGATCTTAATACGAAATACTTCCATATTAAAACTCTAAAAAGAAGGAAAAGAAATAGGATTGATTGCTTAGAGGATCAGAATGGTGAGGTTGTATCAAAGGCACCTCAAATGGCTGAGCTTCTAAGGAATCATTTTGCAGATTTATTCTCAGTCTGTCCAACTTCCAGTGACAAGGAAATTCTGAATCTAATCCCCAAAATCTTAAAGGATCAGAACAACGTAGAACTAATGTCCATACCTAGTGCAACTGAAATCTTGGAAGTAGTCAAGTCTATGAAAGCTAACAAATCACCTGGACCAGATGGGTTCCCGATCAGTTTTTTTAAGCATAACTGGGAACTAATTGGTCCACTGATTATTAATCTAATTCAAGATATCTTCAGAACTAAGAAAATAAACCCAAAATTAAATGAAACTTTCCTTTTTCTTATACCTAAAATAAAACATCCAAAAAACCCAAGTGATTTCACACCTATAGGACTAAGTAACACACCTTATAAAATTTTATCAAAACTACTGGCCAATAGACTGAAAAAACATTTAGATAAGATGATATCACCATATCAATAAACATTCATACCTTCTAGACAAATTGTTGATAACATAGTAGTTGCGCATGAAGTAATTCATTCTTTAAAAAGATAAAAACTAAGAATGGAGGGTTAGGAGTTAAGATTGACATGTTGAAAGCCTTCGACGGGGTCATCTGGGAGTTCCTAAACCAAATAATGTTAGCCTTTGGTTTTAGTACGGATTGGTGCACTCTAATAACCAAATGCGTGTCTACTGCATCTATTGCAGTTCTTCTTAACAGAATCCCTGGAGATTTCTTTTCTCCAACCAGAGGTTTGAGACAAGGAGATCCGTTATCTCCTTATATTTTCCTCATTTGCATGGAGGCTTTCTCCAGATTACTTATTGCTAAGGAGCAACAAAAGAAAAAACAGGGATAAAAATAGCTAGACACACGCAATCTGTTAGTCATCTCTTTTTCGCAAACGATTGTCTGCTGTTCACCAAAGCTAATCTGTTAAGTTGCAACAACTTTCCATCAATAAATTTTCAATTAATCAATTTAGCCAGGCTTCGGGCCATCTAATAAGTTTTCATAAATCGGGTGTTTTGTTCAGTAAGAGAATACACTCCAGACATCAAAGAATGATGCTGAAACTCTTAAAAATCAAGAAAATAAACATTTCAGACTCTTATCTAGGTGCACCACTTTTTGTAGATAGATCTAAACTAAAAACTTTTGACAACGTTGTTCATAAGATGGAATCTAGAGTTCAAAGTTTTAATGGACTCTCTCTAAATCAGCCAAGTAGGTTTGTTCTAAATAAATCAGTTCTTAGTAGTCTGCCCATCTACCAAATGGGTTGTTTCATCCTTCCCAAAAAGTTACTAAAAGGATTAATGCAATCCAATATGACTCACGGTGGGCAAAAGAAAAACATGGTAGATGGTACTTGAAAGGTTTTGACTTTCTTTGTAAACCAACAACCTTAGGGGATTAGGATTTAAAGAAGCAAATAAAATGAACTTGGCTATGACAACCAAATTAGCTTGGAGGTTGGATTATGAGCAACAAGCACTTTGGGCTAGCTTACTAAAAAACAAATATTTCAGAAGTACTTCAGTTTTTCACAATAAAAAGCATTACAATGAAAGTTGGATTTGGAAATGCTTAAAACAGGGAATAACGTAGGGGACGGAAACATGATAAATATATGGAAAGATAAATGGCTTAGATGAAAACCTTGAAACTATTTGTGGCTATTAACTAAACTCGTTAACACTTGTAGCTGAGTTAATCGACTCAGAGACGCAGAAGTGGAACTCGGAAAAAGTTAGAAATAACTTTCCCCAAACATTCTCAGATGCAATTTTAAAGATAAGGATTTTTCAAGACACAAATGGAAACATGAAAAAAGATACTTTAAGATGGCTCTTAACAAAAAAATGGGCAGTTTACGGTGAAATTTATATATGCTAAACTGCAAAACAATGAGACAAATCAGACAATGCAAACTAACCAGAATACACAATCTAATGTTGCTTTTGGGGCTGCTTTCTGGAAATTGAATGTTTCTCAGAGAATTAATATTTTCATGTGAAAATGTATTAATAATGCATTACCTGTTAGGAAGTTACTTGGTCAATATAGAGATACAATAGACACTCATTGCATCTTTTGCAATCATCGGTCTGCGAATCTACGAAACACCTTTTCTTTTAATGCCATTATGCTAAGTCAGTTTGGATGCTCCCTCCACTGGCTGGTTTAAATTTCAATCTAATTTCTGCCAGTCCTTTCATGAGTTTATACTCTAACTAGATTGCAGGAAAATCGAATGATAAAGTGATAGAAATTGTAGCTACAAAATGTTGGATTATCACGGAAAGAAAGGTGTTTGAGGATCTTTGAAAACAAATCAAATACTAGTTTACGAACATCTCTAGCAGTGCTACGACACCTTAGATTCTGGACACCAAACCTACTAGATGTTACTTCTGAATTTGACACAAGGAATATGTCTAACTTAAGAACAATACCAGCTCAAGCCAAGGTTCAGACTATCAATAATGTCAAAAGATAGAACCCACCTGAAACTAACAATTACTAAATTAATTTTGATGCTTCGTGGGTGGATGAAAATAATCTTGCAGGGTATGGACTAATCCTTCGTTCTGAAACAGGCTCAGCTATCCAAGCTGGATCTGGGACTTTTTATGCCTCCAGCTCTGAAGAGGCAGAAGCTCTGACTCTTCTCGAAGCAGCAAGGTGGGCAACAAGCATGAGCTGTAAACACTTTTGGATTGAAGGAGATTGCAAAAGGGTAATTGATTTTGCGCAAGGGAAGACAAACACAATTCAATGGAGGAACCAAGCCATAATCTCTGAAGCTAAGAGGGTTTTGATGTCATGTGGTTTTTTTTTTTGGGTTTTTCTTTCAACCATAGAATTAGTAACAAGGTAGCAGATGAATTGGCAAAACAAGCAAGAAATCAGGGGCACCACAAGCAACATTGGAGACATATGCCATCTTTCATTCACCACGCTTTAGCTTATGATTCCAGTTTTTTAGTTTCAAATACACATTGTATTCACAATCCGAGGATACTAGTTTGTTGGAAGTTTCTCATATCACAGCTTCTCAAATTGAGATAAGGGCAGCCAACAGACTTAATAGCCTTATGTAATTTTTTTTGCTTCAATATATTTAACTTTCAAAAAAAAAAAAAAATGTACCCCATTTTTAAACCAATTGTACCCCATGTATATCAAGTTATTAACAAGTTCGACAAAAAATTGACTAAAGTAGCAAAAATGAAACTGTAGTGGACGTATTTCGTGCAACAAAAACCATTTCATTCGCCTTGTGAAAGATCAAAGACTAGCCCATTTCAGCCATGAAGTGTTTCGCTTTCTTATATGCACTCTTCAAATACTTGCCAAACCTCACCAAATCAATTCTAACATTCTGCTCCCTCAAGTAAATATCCCTCTGTATAGACCAATTATTTTTCATGAATTCCATAGGATATTTCAAAGCAAGATGATTCTTTCCATACTTCTCTGCCAAACTACTCTCCTTCGCTTCAATCTTATACTTCATATACTCTAAACCCATCTCTTTCGCCGAACTCCCATAGTAAGTCTCTGCAAGCCAATCTACCCCAAGTGGAACTACCTGTATAAAAACTGACCCAGGTCTAAGAAAAAGAGAATGAGTTAAGGCAGCTCCATGAACACCCACCATTGCATGACTTTTATTTATCAGCTCATACGCCTGACTCAGTGATTGGAACGCATTTGGCTCGAATACTGCAACTTCAAAACCTACTCTTTTTGCTAAAAACTCAACATCACCTTGGTTCAAGATCACTCGACCTACTTGAGCACTGGCCATCCTGCCCACCAACACAAGAATTGGTCGTTTCCTACGACGTTTTCTGATAGGCCAGTTATGCTCCGTGATACCATCATAGGCAGCTCCCAAGAGAGAACGAAAACCGAGGAAATTTCCGTCGGAGCTGGGTAACAATGTAGAATTTATAGTCATGAAACCATGCGATATGAGGCCTATAGTAGTTGTGGACGGAAAACAATGCGTTTCCGTGCTGTTTTCCAGGTAAATAATTGGATACGGAGTGAAGCGTTCGAGCAGTTCAGCATACTTACTGAACCACCAGTCATTTGATGTGGAGACGACGAGGATGGGGTAGTCCCCATCAGGAAAAAGTGACCGGATAGTCACAAATAGAGGAATGATGCCATCATTGAAATCATGGGAGAGATTTCCTGTATACCCTTCTGCACTGAATACGAGAGCTGGAGCTTGGTGTTGAATCTGGCAGTGAATCTTTGTAGTGGAAGAGGTGGTGATGAGAGTGAGTTCTTTTACTTGCGACATTGCCGTAATGTCCAGCTTCCTTGGGTATGGTCTGATTTTATGAACTTCGGGTTTGGAGATCACTGAGGGGTTTGAAAAAGGGTCAAACACATAAAATGTGGATGTATTTGGGTCTAATGTTGTTGGCATGTTTAGGACACAAATATCATGAAGTTTGTGAGTTTTGTCACAATTGATGAGGGGTTGGGTTGATCTAGGTCTCTTTTGTTGTTCGAATGATTGCTTTCGGATGGCCTTCAAATGGTTTGTTGTGATCAACTGGGAAGTCAATTTTCCTGCAATAACCAAAAATGATGACACATAATAATAAGAAACAATTAATAAGTCTTGGACAATCCAATTCTTGTAAGCCGGTTTTTAAGATTAATTAACAAAGCATGAACAATCTTCTTCTTAAGAGTGTACGTCCTGGATTATTTGTTTCTAATGTTTCTAATGCTTTATTTCAATACAAACATAATAAACAGGTAAAGGCTTAAAAAAGAAAAACAAACAGAATGTAAAAATATATATGGAATTACATACCTGGAATGTTTGTTGAGTTTATGCGAGAAGATGAGGATGATCTCAAATGAACTAGGAATAGACTAGTGATTTGATGTAGAATCATGAAGAATGCAACACATACTATCATCCTGAATATCATCGTCGTAGAAGCTCGTCTGGTACTCTTCATGGTCATTACCACCATCCTGCTCCTAATCTTCATAACATGTCTCTTAAAATTCTGATCCAACATTTTGGAGTACTCTGTGTATGTATGGACTACACTTCTACTACTATTATACTATACACTTCTCTGAATCTCTAGATAGATCTTCGTCCCATATTTTAGAGATAACTAGTCAACTTCTTTAAATTCATCCTGCAGAAACATTAATACACCAAGACATAAAAAACTGAAAACCATGTGTCGGCTAGCTTGTATTTCTCCCATGAAGATATAAAAGAAAAGACCGTTAGTTGGGTATGACGCACATGGGATTTGGGCTGGTGGGGAGGTTTTGAGAGTTGTGCGTCACGACCAATAGATCTGCCGACATGCCCTTGCCAATTAACCAACTCTAGTAACTAGTAGTCATTCTAGACTTGTACTAGCTCCCACCAGTTAGCATTCGGAAAAATAAGGTAGCCTAGGCGGGCTAAATTTTACTAGGAGCGCATCTTTTCTCACTTCACAGCGGCATGGAGATTATTATTGTTAATAAACAGAAAGGGTTTCATTTCACACCAGAAGCGATAAACAAATGTATGTAAAAAACAGAAGACAAAGAGTTTCACTTTGCGTAGAAGTCTTTGTTTGGCAGTTTTACATGAGTTAGTGAGTTCCAGGAGCAGTCAGTCAAAGTTTCCAAACAAAGGTTACTGCGAAGAAGCAAACAGCCTCATACATAGTCAAATATTAAGATACAAATGGACATCAAAGCCTTAGTCTTCATGCATATTCATAAGACTCCTGTCCTGATTTTCTCTGTTGATACAGAATATTCAGCATGTGAGCCAATTGTAGTTCATCAATACCCCAAAACACATACACAAAGCATCAGGTCACAAAACCAAAAAAGATTCATCAATGCAATCTAGTCTGCTCTACAATTTACTGAATGCTGACAACTACATCCTTGGGGTATAAACACGCATATTTCAACTCTCGATCAAGTTTT
>JAJJWW010016285.1:0-46794 GCA_023531295.1 Papaver armeniacum
TTCAACAATTCATATTTTCTTGATCGATTTTAGGTCGATATATTCAAACACTTCCCACGGAGATGGTAATAATTTTCTTTTATTATTTGATCCAACAGTATGTTTGATGTTCAAATGCCATGTTTGCTTATGGATGTAAAGAATTTGGAGACAGTCTGCAATTGAATATAGTCGAAATTACATGCACAAAATGTCGAATATGGAAAGGCGGTCAAAAGATTTTGATTGAAGTGGAGTAGAAAATTTAAGAGAGGAGATGGCTCATGATGAAAGAGAGCACGATCTCATACGCCGTTGATAATGCAGGACTCTCTTTGTATCAAGATCAACAAAAACTCCTTCAAACTCGATGAGGATTAAGAAAAACACCTTCAAACTCAATGAGGATTGTTCTTATGATGTTTTCGAGTCCTTAAGTGTCACATTGCATGAAGATTTATGAAGGTTTCTCGGTCTTTTCATTGTTGGCATTTCGGTTATGTTTTTCATCGCATGGGTATTTATATACTTACCAAAACATGGCGATCTAATAACCTTTCGCTTCTTTATGTAATATGAAGATTTATCAAATTCCAATGTATATTGGGTGTTTTTGTTGTTGAAAGTATGAGGAAAATAATGTGGTACAAGGACATGAATTAATTATGATAGTTGGACAAGTAGCTAGGTTGTTGTTCTCGAGAGGATAATAATCAGTGATGCGGGTAAATGTCTTAGCATAAAAAATATCCTGGAAGGTACTTAAATATGTGTCCGATGTTGTGTTCATTTCTCTTGGTTGTGATGTATATACTTGATCTTGATGGCGAAACTTCTTTGTGACCGTTTAGGCTCTTGGTGTCATATCTTTATTCAACAATAGAAGCTATTTAAAGGTTTAGTGCTTCGATACTCTTGCTGAATGGCTCTATATTTGTAGAGAGGACTTTGGATTCTAAGTATGAGCATTATTGTTAATTCACATGGATAAATCTTTAAAGTCATCACATCATCTATTATTTTGTACCTTCTTATATAATATTGCACAATTGTTTTTGAAAACAAATGAGGCCTGTGTAGTGTGATCAAGCTTATTTTAAGATATGTTGCATGAAGAGCTGCTTCATCTTTTTTATGTTTTATTAGTGATCTGTTAATTTACACTATGTTTATCCAGTATTTTGGCTTTGATAATGGTGATTTTTTTTTTGTGTGTTTCATATCTCATATCTTCCCAGGACACTGTAATGCCTTTAATGCACATGGATAATGCTTTAGTGGCCCATTTCTAACAAAGTGTTGTTTCTAACCCAGTGATCTCAATACGGAAAAAAGCTAAAAGGTGTATCAATTTGGTGTCCGAATCCGCGGATCAAAATTCTCCACCGATTATATTAACATGTAAAGATCCCACTAGCGACTTAAAACCCCACCCCCTCCAAATCCAGTAGTGGGAAGAAGGTACACTAATTGGTACAAACCAATTGGTACACCCATGAACAAGTCGATCTCAATACAAGCATAAAGAGCATCAAGCTGGTAATGGTAAAGGTATGACGTAGACGGACAACTCATTTTAATTAATGACGTGAAGTGGACATTTCAAATCTATTTATATATATTTAGATTCCCACCATCATGATTTGGGGTTTAAATTGTTTCATAGGTTTCACTTTGATGTTGTTGGAATCTTTAACTCATTGCTTCCCTCATGTGCCCTCGGACTTTAATTCTTATACAGTGATTGTTCAATATTAAGATTCCTATATAATAATTGAATGGGTAACATATGTGTTACTGTCTTATGGCATATATGGAAAGAAAGATGTAATATTAACTTCAATAGAACTAAATCTACTGCTGTTGGAATTAGATCAAAATTCCATACAAATCTAGATCAAACATCATCATTACTCTAAATTCGGTTCAATTGAGAACCAAACAAAAAGCACAAGAATGTATTACAAAATTTACTGCTTTATTAATGGAGGAAGAAGGTTGGTGTGTTTAAGGGGTATTAATGGAGGAAGATGGTTGGTGTATTACAAAATTTACTGCTTCATCCATATCTGTTTAAGGGGTATCTGAAACACTTAAGAATGTCCAAAGCCTAAATGTATCCCACGGCCAAGGATGGTCTTCAGACGCAACCAATCAATAAAAGTTGGTGTGTCTCTAATGTGGAGGGATACTTTTACCATTATTTTGTACATATTTGTCTCAGTTTAAGGGGTTTTGAGACATTTAAGAATGTCCAGGAAGCCCTAAACGTGCTCCCATGGCCAGGGATGGTCGGACGCAACCAATCAATAAAGTTGGTGTCTCTAACGTGGGATACTTTTATCATTATTTTATACATATTTGTGCCAATAGTTTTCCCAAACTAGAAACTATAAAAGTAAGGATAAAGGAATTTTTATGGCGACCCCAGCGTTGTATATGATAAATAATTTCAAAGGGATGATGTTAGAAAGGAGATCAATTGCTTGGGATTTCTATGCTATCTTTAGTGTGGTTAGTGTGAGTTAAGAATACCTTAACTTTTATTAAGAAGTTCTCATGAAGGTTTGTTTTTACTTTCAAATTTGGTCCTCTCCTACCAAAATATTTTCCAGGATGATATATATGGGGCAAAGGGAATGGCAATCATTGGTAGTGTAGTCGATGCCTAATATATTGTTTGATCAAAAATTCTTTTGTAAATGTTTATTATGGTAACCAAGGATTTCAGTAACTCAAGTTTATCTTTTGCGATTCAGATTTTTATTTTGAAACATCATAATTGAAGAAATTTGCAATTAAGTGCATACAAATGAAACTTCAAGAATTCTTTTTACTATGGATGTGCTTATTAGAAAAACCGAATTTGGTTAGTGGAATTTTTGAAGGCGAGAACATCATTCTTCCATTTTTAATCACAAATACACACCGACCATTAACATAGTTGGTGGACGAAATCCCAATGATCATTGCTGTGTGAAGTCATGTACTATGGCATTGAGTAATCATCAGTGCAGTCTCTTCACACAATAGTCATATACTACGGCGATGATTAACATGATCAGAGCTAACAGAATTTCATCCTTTCTTTAGTCATTTTCTTTGTTATGAAGTTCGTGATTGACAATCACTTTTCCCATACCATACATAGTGCCACGCATCAGAATAACATGAATTACTCCATGACTCAATATACCCATGGGCTTTGATCGCAAGCAATTACTTCAACAGTAGGTACTCCAAATCTTGAGAAAACAACAATTTTACATTCAGTATTAATGTATTTCTAATGATGCAAGAATGGCGGTTTTTTGGTATTATTTCATGGTGTATCGGTATAGGAAAAATTACGTTACAATTGCCTCTCCTCCACTAAAATGATGAGCTGAGCAACAGAATGCATGTTATCGACTATCTATTAAAAGAATTATACAGTGGTAAGAACCATTATGATCGAGTTTGTTAGATGTATTAAGAAAAAAAAAAATGTATTATTTGTTTCGGGAACATGGAAATTGTTCTTCAATTACAATGAACTCAATATTTCTTCTTCAATGTGAAATGGTAGGAATTTAAGTCAATCAACTAATGTTGTAAGTTGAAGTTTTTGCATACAAAAATAAACTTCAAATTTCTTCTTTGACCCATTAGTATCACTAAGACTATCGTTTTGTTTGTTTTTTATGAATTTTGCTTTCCTAAATTCGAAGGCGGGATGATAAAAGGGTTTGCAATTCCTCAAATCGAATGTTTTAAAGGTAAATGGTACTATTACTTTTCTTTATTAGAATTTTACTAATGAGTTTAAGGTTTATCAAAATTTTAAGGATTAAATCTTCCTCATTGTAGTTGTTTCTACGGTTGCAATACAATTTTCTAACTAAAAACTTGCTCTTTGGGCACACAGAAATAACTCATGCAATAGCTTCCACAGTAAGGGAAGCTCTTCATTGTAAAGAAACTGGAGAATCAAAAATTATACTCTTAGCTATGTGCGGACACGGTCGGTTTGATCTCCATGCATAGGAGAAGTATATATAAAGAACATTGGTTGATTTATCCTTTTCCGATGAAAGAGTACAAGCATCATCCCAATGGTAATGATTATGGTAGTTCCTGTAAATCAATGATGGAATAGGATAACATTTTGTTCGATAATGAAAGGAGGAAAGCATCATATCGACGCCAAAATATTTCCAAATAAAATTTTTGTGACTATTTCTATTCGATTGTAAGTTTTGTATTTATGATGAACACTACCGCTACTTGGAACTTAAAAGTAATAGAATGATGGCTTATCGAAGAGGATTAGCGGGGTTGTCAATGGATACATTGCCAATGACATGTAAAAGAACTCAAATATGTTGGTTTTTATGGTTCAAAACCTAAATCCATCGTGATCGGTCCTTATTGTGAAAAGAAAGATTGAGACCGGTGATTGGTTTTGTTCCATCGTGTGAAATTTTATCATCTTTATGTGTTAATTGTCCGACCAATATGTTATCACTATGATTGTGTGGATACAAATAAATAAGATATAAGTGAACAGTTATTGATAATTTAATTAAATCCAGGACTCGACGTAGCTTAAGCTTTTCTCGGCGCCAAAGTACCAATTTCAAACAAGAATGCAAAGCCTCGGAAATCTGGGGGGAAGAAGGTTGGTACAATAATTGCAACCAGTTGAGAAAAAAAGCACGATGTTCAAACTCCTTAAGTCCAACAGTCAACTAAAATTTTGAATCGAACGCACATCAAATTTATTATTACAAGTATTTGCGAGTAAAAGGAACAAAAGAATGGAGATTTTGAACAAGGCACCTCATAATATCGCATTCGGATCAATCAAGTATAGAACTTAAAAGAATTCATTTGACTTCTTGGAAGAAGTCGGGTTTTGGGTATCTAATTCAGACGATTTCTAGAAGCAAAAAGACCGTGACTTTTTGTGAAAAAAATATTTTTCATCCGATCCCCGCTTTGGAGAATTCTCGCTTTATATATCCAAACGGGTTATAATTGGGCGTTATGATGTACTTTAGAAGTAACTTTTCGATTTGTAGAAGCGGTTTGAGGATATTTTTTAAAAAATGATTTCTAGAAGCAAAACAAAAATGGATTTTAAGAATTTTTTTTTTTTTTTGCTTCTAACTTCGGAATCCAAACATGGTATAACGATAATTGAGTTTGTATGACTTCCAAACGTTAGAGCATCTCCAATGCTAGGGGTGAAGGTCTTAAAAAGACATGACACCTAGGATTTAACACTTTTCTAACCAAGAATTTATCTCCAATGCCAAGGTGTAAAGATAAAAGCATGACATGGCTGCCATCTCATAGGAAAAGGTAAAGGAGAAAGTTATATCTTTACCTTCTCCATATGACCCAAGGTCTTTTGACACATCATCATTTCTTTATTCCAAAATTAATTTTCTCTAAGTTCTAGTGGTAATAATACCTTGGCATTATTGATAAAATTTTAGGTAGAAAGTATAACTTTAATTTTTTTAGCCACATAGGAATGACCCACAACAAAAGGTATTAATATGACCTCCACCTAGGATTACCTTCACCCCTAGCATTGAGATGCTCTTACTACCGTAGCACTTCTATCATTGTAGCGTAAAATTCTAGGTATTAGCGTAAGATTCTTAGAAAGCCTCAACGTCTGGCGTGTAGAAAATGATGGAATCAATATAATTCTTACAAAGGGTTGCATGTATAATCAACGATTTAAATATTTTTTCAAGACAATTTCTTAATCTCCGACACTTTAGACGGTGATTGGTGAATTTAGTTTTCATTATTAATCAAGTAAATGATAATATATGTCTTGGTTATAGATTGTATTTGTTAATTAGAACCCTTCTTGGGTCGGGTGTAAAGGCGAAGCCCACCTCACCAAATGGCTATCAATTTCCATCGTACCTAGATGTATAGCACGGTTGCACACTATTCTCCTATAAAATTTGAACTTTCTATAATTTCATAATTTAATTACTCTTGAATTCCATATTCCCTTATTAAAAAAAATTGGTGATGTTAAATACTAATCACATGTTTATATCTCTGAAGGGAAAATGATAATAAAACAAAACAAAGCAAAATCACCCATTCACGATGATAAGGAAGGATGATCGAGTCCGGTCATAATACGAATCGAGAGAACAACTTTAACGATTTTAAGAAAGCACACCGATACGCTTAATAAAAAATCTTATGATCCTCAATCTTCGTGTATTTTCGAAAAGAAATCTCATGTAAAATCCGAGGAAATAGGTAAACACATCATAACTCGCTGCTCCAAATTTAATTAACAAATTGAGCGAATGCGTGAACAAAGCGGATCTACGCCATCATTCAATATAAGAATAAAAGTATTTCAATTAAATGTATATTAAAATTGTCTTTAGTGATGTAAAGGTAACTATAATGTTTATGATAAGCACAATTTTCGGGAAAAAAATGCAATCTGTTAAATAATAATTTTATTGTGTTGAAAAACGTGACATAATGCGTAGAAAAAATATTAGCTGCAATCGGGGAAATCAATGGTATTCAAATTCAAACTTTAAAGAAGAAACTTCATATTTCTCACTCTATACGTACATGAGATATTTCATTGTGATAATGTTTTGGAGAAAGCATATCTATTAAATAAAAACGAATGGATAAGTACAATTCCTGACAGACAACAACTCTGACACCTACTAAGAATGACCTGGTAAAAAAAAAGTATGACACAATAAAAAACGACGATGACATGCCAACGTTGATCAAACAGGATGAACATGATGATGATATGGATGAGATTATGGAGAATGGTCCTAACATTCCACTGTTGGTTGAGATAAATGAAGAAGGCAATGAAGCGTTTACTTAATAGAGATTATAGATAGCGTGAGCATTTATTTTTAAGGCAGCACCGCTTTTTAAACATATTATTACTCTAAAATAAGTATATTATTTATTTATTTTTTAAAACGTGGCAATTTTAAACTAAATGGATGTGAAGCTTACATTAACATTGCTACCATGGTGTTCTTTCTCGGGGGACCAAAGTGTCCATCTAGGATAAGATCATTAAGTTATATCATGCAACTACGCTTAATTAAAAATTAGTACAAACACCACCAACGAACATGTAGTGCTGTCAAAGTGCTATGCAAAATTAGACTCAACATAGTACTGTTACATTAATCGACTTCTAAATCGAGACATTAATAAAGGTATCTCTACAGTAACGCTGCATGCACACTTCTAGCATTTCACATTTCTTTTTGTTTTGTTTTGAAAATTGCATTTCACAAATTTGCATGTGATATACATATCTTCCAAGACTTCTACATATAAAATCGTTGGATATGACAATTTGTTAACTAAAAAAAACAATTTGTTAATTAATTGCAAATATTCATAGGAAAATTTAATTATTTTAAATCCAAAATTTATGGAGTCAATTTCTTTTTAATTATTTTAATATCTGCCTGTAAAATCGATACATGAATTTAGGTTTATAATACTAAATTTAAATCATCAAATCATTAGATACCTAAAGGGTATCAGAGTTCCATATCCCTTTAAAAGATCAAACTAATCAAAGACTGCTCAAAAATAATCTAATACATTTGACCACTCTAAATTAGTTGATCCCGTCGGCCTCGGTGCGTAGCACGGGTTACATACTAGTAAGACTTAATAATAGCAAACTGCGTAAATAAGTTAATGGACGGAGGTTGACGGACGTCAAATTACACTAACAGTTTGACACCCAAACTCTAATACGGACAAACTTGAGACCCAAAATCAAAGACATACCAAAACTTACGACCCAAACACTAATTAACTAATAAATTAATATGTTAACAAGTTTGTTTCTAAACCCGAACCCTTGCAAAAAAAAACCGACTCTGCTACATGAGCAGTGCATAGCAGTGCTTGACGGCCGAATCATGACGTGGTGACGACGTGGTAGGAAAGAAAACAGTTATTAACACGTCACGATAATTAAAATGAACAGAATACTCGGGCGTTGGATTTACTTCACGGTTAAGATGCAAAAACTACACTTACTTCTTTTCCAATCCTTTGTTATTGTTCTCAACGAAATCGATTTCATAGATTTGATTTCTATCACCTAATTTCCTTAATATGTCGTTCACGTAATCCTTGAGATTTTCATCACGATTTGCAATTTTTGGGAATTATTATTAATTTATTAACAATCAAAACTAAATTACCAATTAGGTTTAGAAATATATCGATCAAATCTTATTATCAATTAGTCAATCTGATTGAGGCTCTTATTTTAACTATAGGCTTAACTGAAGTAGTTTTTATGTATTGATAATTATTTTTATAGATGGTACTGTCTCAATAAAGATGAATAAGGTGCCATTAATGGCGGATCGTCATGGCAAGAAAAGAAAAACTGAGTAAAAATATGATGATAGGTTTGTTTGTTTATGGTGTTAAATTTGATCTTTATCTCCGATAGGTTAGAGTTTTCAATTACTGTTCAAAGTTGAAAGTTCAAACACTAATGGCGAAAGAATCTTTGCTACAAACAATAAAGCCGAAAGGAAAAAAACTTGAAGTATTTTCGTTTGATCAAGTGACGTGGCAAATTGAAAGAGTCTCTTTCTGCCACATATTTAGACACGTCAAAAAACGCTGTTAGTCAGCTGTTAATCAGCTGGCTATATAGCATTTTCGCAAAAAAATACAACCAAGCGGGTCCTCTTAAAGATTTTTTTTTCTGGCTTCTTTGGTCAACATGTTTCTGTCTATTAACACCAAATGTTGATCGGGGGATTGTTATCTTATGCAAAAATTACCGAAAACTATTTCAAAAAGTAACCACAACCACAATCCGCAATTAAAAGATAACCGATCAGTCGGATATGCAGAAAGTAATCTAGGCAAGCTACACGTTCAAAAAACTCCCTACAACGACTTCAAATATCCAAAAGATAGTGGTGATGTAGCTTCAATTCAGAAGAACCCAACAACAAATAACAACAAACCCCAGCACTAAAAGAGTCCCTAAATATTCTTACAGGAACCCCAAAGGTTCAGAAAATCCCGACGAAAAACCTGTAGTTCTAGAAGATCCTAACAACAAACCCGTTGTTCGACAATGTCCCAAGAACACGCTCGTGACACCTCGAATGGATAACCACCATGTTCCGACACAACAGAGGTTCCCGTCGAACCCCAATGCCCAAATAAAGTAACCGTAGTTCCAGAAACTCGAGACAAACCAGCATGTCAAGAAACTTCGATTAAATCCACACAGTTCCAAATAAATTAGTTTTATAAGCTCCCATGAACCTATTATAATTAAATTTAACAATATCTCATTTAGCTTACGCTCCTCTACTACTAGCCCCCGATGTCATAAAAATATTGTGATCCGTTTGCTCGTAACTGGATTATTCTACTCAATAAAGCTTTACTTAGTTCCATTTAAAAAACAACCTCTCAATCTAACTCCTTTATAATCACAACTCATATGGGCCCCCACGTTGAATGGTGAGCGTCACCGTTCAACGAGAGAATAGTTTACACAACCGCTGAGAGAAGAGTTTTCGTGAGGGCCACAATCGCTGAGGAAACAGATTTCACGAGGGCTGAGAGAAGAGTTCTCACGTTAAACCTGGAGAGGACACTTGGCGATATTCTATTGGTCAAGGGGCTATAACTTTCAAAACACCCTATTTCAAATCCTGTTAGCATTAACCTAAATCACATGAGATATTTCAATCGGTGAGATAACAATCATCCTTACAGAAATCTTACAATTCCATGCTAAAAAGTTTGATATTTTAAATCCTGTTAGCATTAACCTAAACCACGTAAGATCTTTCAATCAGTGAGGTAACGATCATCCTTCAGGAAATCTTACATGACCCCGCTAAAGGTTTGATTTACCTAAACCTTCGTGTATGAAATCATGGATCTTCATCATCAAATACCAGGCTTAAGCAAAGATGTTAGCAGACTTGCTAGGAAGCTAACCCTATCACTTTTGCTCCATGAGGCATTCTATGTGCAGTTGCGAGCTCACATACTACAACAAAGTATTCTTATAGCCGTGCCACAACAAAGTATAAGCCAAGAGGAAAGAAGCCAAGCAAAAATTGATACTGATGTCAATATAGAAAATGCCGCTAGCCAATGTCAGGCTTATTTCTTTATGAAATAACAATATCATAAATTTGTCTACCATCACTAATGCGTCATTTCTATTACAACTAAGGCGTCAAGAGGATGCCGAGAAAGGCTAGGATAGCTATTTTATAGTAGAAGATATTTTACGAGAAACAAATGCGATTACCAATGGTAACCTAAAACCAAACCATAATGTTTGATGAAAAATATAAAAGTAAACTTGCAAGGAGTCTCATACTTTCTCTTTTACTAAACAAGAGATTCTATGTGCGAGATGAGATGTTACGGAGCTTCACACAAGCAATGACATGCTTCAAGTCCAGGAGAACAATACTTGAAACAAAATTCAAAAGCTTGCCGGATATTCTGAGCTTCACTCAATACCCGGGCATATTGCGATTTGATTGAGCTTAAGGTTCAATAAGATGGTAACTGCTAGGTCGGTCACGTTTTATATTAGGATTCAATTCCTATTTCTCAATAATCCCATCCCATACTTTACATTGGAGTTATTTTCAATTCAAAATCGCCAATGATTTTATAAAATATGACTTGAATAGATTCATGAATATTTAGGGTTACAATTTCTTATGCTTGATTAATGTTGTCAATGATATGGAGACCTTTTGATTGCTCTCTGGATCATATCTTCTAGGTATATATGCAGGGGTCTATATCATATGAAATTATGTGTGCGCAGGTGGTTTTATAAATTTTGTGACCATGTATTGTATGATCATGTAAGATTAAGAATGGGGAGTAGTAGTACAATTGAGAATTATACGAGTTCAAAGAAGAAATGTAATGAAACAAGGAACGAGAATGGGAGCACGGCGAAGCCGCGCGACATCAAATGAAAATTGCATAGGGACAGGGTGAGGCGAACCCGATCCATACCAAATAAAAAATTCTAAGGGACGGGGCAAGGAGAAGCTGAGTCGCACCAAATAAAAATTCCTAAGCATGCATCGTGACTGGGAGAGGCGAAGCCGAGCCACACCAAATCAAAAATCTTAAGCATGCATTGTGACAGGGCGAGGCGTAGCCGAGCCATACCAAATCAAGGATCCTTAGCATGCATCGGGAAGGGACAAAGCCGAGCCACACCAAATCAAAAATGGATAGGGACGGGTCGAGGCGAAGCCGAGGCACACCAAATTAAAAATCCTAAGCATGCATCGGGAGGGGGTGAGGCAAAGCCGAGCGACAACAAATCAAAAATCCTAAGCATGCATTGGGACTGGGCGAGACGAAATCGGGACACACCAAATCAAAAATCCTAAGCCGAACCACACCAAATCAGAAATCTTAAGCATGCTTTGGGACGGGCGAGGCGAAGCCGAGCCAAGCATGAAATGGGACGGGGCGAGGGGAAGCCGAGCCAAACCAAATACAAAATCCTAAATAACAGAGAGGGCGAAGCCCCGCGACACCAAATAAAAATGCACGACGGGGCGAGGCGAAGCCACATCTTACCAAACCCAAATTAAGGTTAAAAGTAAAAAAAAAAATGATCGTATATGGTTTCTGGGACCGCTCGATGCGTAGCACAGGCACAAAATCTAGTAACTATTTGTTACTGTAATTGTCTCAATGGTTTTTATACTATTCTGTTCGGTGGTAATCGTTCTTGTTTGAAGGATATGTTCAATTGGAATTGTGTTTTTATACACATCTAATAATTTACGCTAGTTCCATTAGAAAAAAAAAATATCGTATGCATCTCATAAAGCTCCAACTGTAGGGGCAAAATATCACACGAAGCTAACCCATAGTCTCGCATCCACTGAAGACAACCATTAGCACGAAGAAGAAAGGATTTTGGCAAAGTGTAAATGTGCGATAACAAAGAAGACACATGAAGAGGAGCCGCACGACTAATACAAGGCAACATATATCAAGATAAGGACGAAATAGCTATGCGAGAAGACAATGACATCTTCCCGGAGCCTGGCGAATGAGACAAACAGAAATAAGATCAGCACAGAGATTTTGCATGTGATCATCAATTGTATTCTACTGATGTATTTTCCTATATAAGGATTCATATAATTAAGAGAGAGGAAGATTGTTAGAAGAGAATTCAGTCAAGTAAAAGAATCAATAACACTCAAAGAGAAAAGAGAAAAACCATTAAAAGTTCATTTCAAGCTTTGTTCCTTTACTGCTAGACAATCAATATCTTTGTAATCGTTGTAAGAACTTCATATATTCAGTACAAATTGCTTGAGAAAGATCATACTAGCCTCAAGTGGTGTATAATCTCATTAATTCCAATGTTGATCCTCATGACTTAGGTTTTTTGTTATTATCATCTCATCGGGTGTAGCTATCGGATTTTAGGTAATTACATTTTGATTTGATTATCTCATTACCACCATCTCCGTCCGTCATGTGAAGTTGAAAGCTGTTTGAAGTCATCATTGCTCTAAAATCCACCTCTCCTGGAGGATTCATCCTCACCGTAATCCCAGGTGCGCCAAGATGAGGCTTCCGGGCCTCAAAGCTAGAAATCATTGTTCACCTAAGTTGATTTGATTATCTCTTTACCTTTACCACCATCTCTCCGTGTCTTGTCAGTCATGTAGGCCACACCAAGCCCTTACCATTTGTTTGTCAACTTTGCATTTGAAGTCATCATTGCTCTAAAAATCCACCTCTCCCCCTTCTTAAAGCATCAATAAAACGTCACCATGATCTCCCATCTTATAGTTTAGGCGATGAAGCTTACTTGGTACATACATATGTTCCCTTATTTTGAATCAAAGTATGAAAAGGGGCATATTGAAATCTCCAAAATTACTATTGCACAATGATTGTCGTCCCAAACAATGATTACACACAACCGTACAATGAAACCCAAATCATGCAAAGAGACACCACTAATAATGGGAAAAAACATAATGCGCCATTTTTGGCGGTATTGAACTTAAGCCAAAAGAAGACTCTCACTATTGGACGGGCGTTACATCTCCCCTTCTTAAAGCATCAATAAAAAAGGTCACCATGACCATACGATCGTTCCCTTATTTTGAAAGACCAATGTTAGATATTGGTACTCAACGGAAAGGGGAAACGAGGAGAAAGACCAATGGTTTCGTCAAAATCAAAATATGAAAGTCCTCGCTCTCCGGCGCGAGTATAAGGCAAGGTTCGCAAAATGGAAGAAGACAGAGAAGATGTTAATAACAGAACGAATCAATCTTGCTCAAGCACATGGGCGACTAATGATAGAAAACTGTTAGCTCGGTCGAACTCGCATGCGTTGCTATCTCAAGCATGTTTGTCAATGTTAGTGATCAAAACTATAAGTCTTGATTTCTCGTCTACTATAGCTAAGGTCTCGGACTAGGATAGAAAGTGTAGTTGAGCTCAAGAATTCCATGGAAATCATCATACAAGACGAAGGACTACTCAAGGAACCGGTGGAACTTCATCGACTAAAAGGTATGTAGAGACTTGAACTTATCTATCACTCAAAAGTTTATTTATCTCCTATATTGAGACAAAAGTCGTTTTGCTGTATAGACTAAGATTATACACATTTGGTATTTCGAGCCGAGTTTAACTCTCCTATCTATTTCTCGAAATATATGTTGGTAAGATTTCGCTTTAGCCGAATTCATCTTTACCTAGTGACGAAAGTCATGTTATGTTTCAATCACTTTGAAAATTTCTCTGAAGAAAAATGGATTGTGAATAACAACTATATAACGTCCTCTGAGAATGTTTCAATGATTGAAATGAGAGTTTAGGTTACTGTTGATGGTGGTTTTTAAACAAGGGGTAAAATTGTAAAACCCCATGACCTAGTGTTACCCGCAACACATTAACTAAGAGCATTTAACTCAGGTGTAAATAATTAATAGGGGTATTTTTTCAAAATACCAGATTAGGGTTTTCGACACAAAACCCTAATTCCAAAACCAAGCCGCACACTGCGCACCATGGCAACAATGCCAAACCAAGCCGCACACTGCGCACCATGGAAACAATGCCAAACCAAGCCGCACACTGCGCACCATGGCAACAATGCCAAACTAAACCGCACATACGCGCACCATGGCAACAATGCCAAACTAAGCCGCACACTAAGCACCATGGCAACAATGTCAAACCAAGCCGCACTTTGCGCACCATGGCAACAATGCCGAACCAAGCCGCACTGCTGCGCACCATGGCAACAATGCCGAACCAAGCCGCACACTGCGCGCACCATGGCAACAATTCCAAACTAAGCCGCACACTGCGCACCATGGCAACAATGTCAAACCAAGCCGCACAGTGCGCACCATGGAAACAATGCCAAACCAATCCGCACACTGCGCACCATGGCAACAATGCCAAACTAAGCCGCACACTGCGCACCATGGCAACAATGCCAAACTAAGCCGCACACCGCGCACCATGGCAACAATGCCAAACCAAACTGCACACTGCGCACCATGGAAACAATGCCAAACCAAGCCACACACGGCAACAACGCCAAAACCAAGCCGCACACTGCGCACCATGGAAGCGACACCAAAACCAAACTACATATCGCACTCATTGGCAACCATGCCAAACTAAGCCGCTATGCCATTGGCACATGCCAAATATAGCGCCCTAGGCTTGCAAAACGTGCAACTAGGTCAACATGGCCGTACGTGCCATTGGCACATGCCAACACGTACCACAAGCCATACTTCCAAGCCGCTATGCCATTGGCGCATGCCAAATATAGCGCCCTAGGCTTGCAAAACGTGCAACTAGGTCAACATGGCCGTACGTGCCATTGGCACATGCCAACGCGTACCACAAGCCATATTTCCAAGCCGCTATGCCATTGGCGCATGCCAAATATAGCGCCCTAGGCTTACGAACCATACAACCTAGGCCAAGTCGGCCACGCATGCCATTGGAACATGCCAACATGCTCGCTGGTAGCTTTTCCTACCAAGGCCACGGCCCTAATGGCCACGCATGCCATTGACACATGCCAAACACACACGCTGGTAGCCTAACTTGCAAATCGTGCAACCTACCACCAAGGCATTCCACACATGCCAAACACACATCTTTGGTAGCCTAACTTGCAAACCGTGCAACCTACCACCAAGGCATTCCGCACATGCCATTGGCACATGCCAAACACACACGCTGGTAGCCTAACTTGCAAACCGTGCAACCTACCACCAAGGCATTCCGCACATGCCAAACACACACTCTGGTAGCCTAACTTGCAAACCGTGCAACCTACCACCAAGGCATTCCGCACATGCCATTGGCACATGCCACACACGCCACTAGCAGATCTGGCATTGCCACTTACACTCAACATACAACCTACCACCAAGGCATTCCGCACATGCCACACGCGCCACTAGCAGCGCCACTTGCACTCAAGGTGCAACCAACGAGATATCAACACAAGGCGGGGGATGCTTTCATGGGTTTTGGTTTGGCGGTCACAGACTTGCGGCGTACACTACGCTCACATTAAGAAAGTGTGAAAAGGAATAAAGCGGTCAAATAAATGAGGAAATAATGGTGAAAACGTTTTCACCCATTAACACCATGCGGTTACCACCTCCTCCCATTATTTCACCCTTTACTCTCTTCCTTCATGAGGCCAGGGTACGTTTCAATCTCGACTTGTATAAATAGGTCTTACCTATTTCCACCAGACAACAAGTCTCGGTCAGGAGAAAAATACTACACTCTCAGAAAAAGCAACTTTGCAAGCTCTCCAAAAATCTTTCATCTCTTGCAAGCTTAGGAAGCTTTCACTTTACGATACAAGTCGAGACACTACTCTCCCTGCACTATTCCGGTCGCAACAACTTTCTTTGCTTCCCTCCCCAAATCAACCCTTCTCCTCCACTTTGTGACCAAAGCAAGTCTGGAACGGCCATTTCTTGGTTTAGGCCGGACTTGTACATATTGATCTCTCGAATCTATAAAGTGCTCACGTGCAGCACATTTGTTTAGGGTTTGAACCAGTTTCTCACTCACCTACCGAATTTACCGAAATTGGCAGAAACGATTTTTACCCATAAACAATTGGCGACCACAGCGGGAGGATTGATCTATCGGCTATAATGTCAGACTGTCGATCTCGTTCTTCGACCCAGATGTCAAGATGATAGGGGAAGGCTACTCAATCCGACACAACTACCAGGCAACCCGGTTACTAGTTGTAAAATCTACACGAGAAAACTGGGGACTTGCCGAAGATGCTACCACTCGATCCGACTCAACCACCAGACGGCCGGTTACCAGTTGTAAAAACTACATGAGGAAACTGGGTACTCATGAAAGATGTTACAGCGATTGGGGACTTCTTGACAATGCTATCAAAGCAAAGCCGCCTTTTACATGGAGAGGGGCGTATTCACAAAACCTATGAAGTGAGTAAATTTAGATCGCGCAAGATATACGAATGGTTTTAGGCTCTTAGTAAAACCGTCATACTACCGAGTATTGTGCCTATTGCTAGCACACACTTTCATAAAAGCAATATTCCTTTCCCAAAACATAATCGAGTCATATTATCAAAACCATTCATCCCAGAAATAATCCAATATCCTCAAAAGCTACCAGCTGTCTACCAAAACTGGTCAAACCTTGAACCAGACATCCAATATGTCTTTCAAAAAAAAAAGAACCTAAATGAAAGTTTAGCAGAGAAACGTTCAAGGAAAATTATCCAACAGAAGTCTGCTCTTCTTGGAGAAAGTCAATTTTGCATCTTCAAGAGCCGCTCTCTTCATAGTCAACATCTTGGAAAGCTCTTCGAGTTCCACCTCCTGTCGTGCAATATCCTCGACGGAAAGGCTTTCGATTTCCGCATCTTTCAACTTTTGGATCTCAGCAAGGCCTTCGACAAACCACGAAGTGTTGAACTCCTTTTCTACGCACACGTCGCGATGGTGCTCCCAATCGGCAATAACGTCTTGAAAACGGTGTGACCAGTCACCTCACGCATATCCTCGATGGAAGATAAAGCCTCTTCCTCACGCTTAACCAAAGTGCAAATCGACTAGTGACTTTCTTGGTTGTGGCGGATAGTGTACAACGCCTCGTGCTTAGCCAAGCACGTTGGCCAACCAAGACACATGACCTGGATAAGGAACCAAGTACGGAGGATCAAAAATGGCGCTTGCACCTGGCCTCACGACTCGCAGAGGGTCTTCCTCCATGTCTACGGCAACAACCATCAGAGAATCATCCGCCGTTTGAGCCACATCTGTGCCCGGCAATTGGCTAACGCCCATCTCCAAGTCACCAGCGGTGGTCACCAAAGGCAAGTTTTCGTGTGCCTCTACCCCAGAATCATCCTCCGAATCGGATTCCTCCCCGCGAACTCGAGTTAGACATTTTTCAAAAAGAAGAAACAGAAGAAAGAGAAAAGAAGCGCGAAACTCACCGAACCACTTCCAGAAAAAGAACCGGGTCTTTGCCCGGAGGAATCACTCTCACTTGTCGAACTTTCTTCTTTCTCCGACTCATCATCGCTATGAGAAGGCTCGGTCTGCTTAGGAATTCTTTAAAGAAATTGTGCGTCACGGCAACGTGCAAGGGCGGCGAAAGCATTAACACTACCGAAGCCCTGGAGGAAACAAGACACATGTTTTCAATGAGAAATTCACGTGTTTTGAGACAAACCAAAGAAGAGGCGACACATACCGGTTATTGGAAGAAGCGAAAGACACGAGAGCTGTGGGAGGATCTTTTGAAACCGTCCGGAACCCGCCAAAGACGATTCTTCGTTCTTCGTTCCTTGGCATGGGGACTTTCAGGAGTTGCTAGGCAACTTTCGCTTGAGATCTCTCAACATTGGATACTTCTTCAAAAACTGGGAAGGTTTACAACGAACGTTCTCCACTACGTTATTCACAAAAGCACGGATCATAATAAACTCGTCGCACCAGAACTCATTATAGCCAAAGGTCGTCGAAGTTACTCTTCCCATTTGTAAGAAGGGAAGGCGGATACCGGCTCGAGGGCACCGGCATTGAGGAGGCACGCAATGAATCCTTAGGAAGCACCGGCTGGTAAGCAAGAGGTACCCCTTGATCGAAACCCATGTGACGAGCAGCACGGTCAATATTGTAAGCAGCTATCTGGAAAGACCCCATGAAGAAAGATGGCATATAACCGGGCAAGCAGCTTTGAATGAACAAGTTTTCACCAACGCTCAAATCGCCATCAGAAGACAAAGACATGAGCGGAGCAGAAGCAAAGGTGTCAATTTGAGTCACTGACCTATGGACCGGCTCCCATGGGCAAAAATTGATTTCATATGACTTATCAAGAAGACTAACCAAGCTCACGCCAACCTTTGGGCCTTTGTTCACCCATCGAAGAATTCGGGAACCCCCAACTCGCGGGAATCGAAGGCATCGGTTTCTGGAGCATACTTCTCAAAGTGCTCCCATAGCCGGACTTGCGAGAAAAGCAACGTGCACATATGAATTCACTTTCATGAAACCATTCGAAACTCGCGTGTTCGCAACTAGGTGATCCGGATGCACATACGGGAACCGAGGAATAGCTTGCCAATGGGAAGAACTTCACCTTTTGCTAACTTCACGCAACCGCTAACAACTCGGTCTTATTTCCTTCTTGCAGGCGTAACCGTCATCAAAAATGTCTCTAGACAACCGGATAGCCAAAAATGCTGCAACATGAAGATCACTTTGCTTTTGTTTCATGTTCCGGCTCGTCCGAAACCTTTGAGACATCCACCGGCTATAAAAGCACCTTTCATCCTCTTTAGGACAGTAATCCTTCGCCTTCGCAGTGGAGTCTTTTCGAGCGTAATCTCCCAACTTAGCGGCAAGGTCATCCCGCATCTTCACCTCACTTTCGAGATAATAGGATTTTAAGATTCCCGATTCTAGGAAGATTGACACAAGAGAGCCACACTCTCCAAGGAGAAAGTTATCTCACCCCATCTACATATGATTGTATGGGTGTCCGAACACCATCCGGAGATGAAAGCAACCAAGCCCGGGATATCCTTCCTAATCCTGGAGGTTTATCGAAGCTCGGCGGCATCAATAATCTGCGCTCGAGTCGGGTTGGTGTTTATGTGCTCCTTACTCACCATGAACTCAACCCATCTACCAAAAGAACGCAATGGGATTTGAGACATCCTGAAATCAATGTTGGAAGAGGAGTATACCCCTTTTTGAAGACAGAACCGTATAGTATTCTCTGGGTGAATCGAACGTGTCTTCCTTTCATCTTCACCACCGGTTAACAAAATTCGCACGAAACCTGGGTGATTTTTCCGAGCAGAGACGAGTTTTTTGGCGAAGAACTCATCATTCGTGTTTGGTTTGGAATTATGGACATCCTTTGAGGAAGCGAAATTTTGTCCAGGTAACATCTTGTCGGATCTTTTAATAACAACTTAGTAACAAGATACCTGCACACAAAAAAAAAAAAAAAATTATCTCCCTGACACATAACCGCGCCCAACAAAAGGAAAACCCGAAATAATAAAAAAAGAGGAGGGCGTATTCTCTACGGTTTCAAAACTATATACGCAGAATTTTCTTCGGGTTCAAGACTATATACGCAGTATTTTCTTCGGGTTCAAGACTATATACGCAGAATTTTCTTCGGGTTCAAGACTATATACACAGTATTTTCTTCGGGTTCAAGACTATATACGCAGAATTTTCTTCGGGTTCAAGACTATATACGCAGAATTTTCTTCGGATTCAAGACTATATACGCGGTATTTTATATGGGTTCAAGTGTGCCTACAGTATCCTTCTTCGGGTTCAAAATTATATAGAGCATTTTTCTACGGGTTCAAAACTGCACGCGCAGTATTTCTTTCAGGGCCGAAAAAATCATATATACAATATTTCCTGCGGGTTCGAAGTCGTATGGAGCATATATACAGTATTCTTCTTCGGGATTCATGTATAGTATTTTCTACGGGTTCAAGACCGCACACGCAGTATTTTTTTCAGGGTTCAAAATTATATACGCGGCATTTTATACGGGCTCAAGTGCGTCTGCAGCAACCTTCTTCGGGTTCAAAATAATATATGGAGCACTTTCCTACGGGTTCGAATAATATATGCAGTATTTCCCTTGGTTGCATACATACAATATTTTCTACAAGAGACACGCCGGGGAAATTATATGCGCAAAGAAAACGCCTAGGGTTTACACCTACATAAAAAGGAAATACTTGGAAGACATACTGAAGTGGTTCTTCTTTATGACTCTGTCACATTTGGTAGGAAAGGATGAAAAGATGAAAGTGCAAGATGGGAGAAAGGGACTTTATATACATAGGCGTGAGGATTCTGAAATAGGGAAGGATTTCCTTTTACCAAAATCGTGTGTGTAAGAAGCGGTCCCACAAGGGCGCCCAACTTCCCAATGTCGCCCAAGTTGCACCAGCCCCACCAATCGCACCGACTTCCCAATGACCACCCAAGCCACGCCTGCAAGCACGCACACCTTGCGCCGGTCCCACCGGGCCAACACACTCAATTTCCCAAGTCACGCCTGTAAACACGCACACCTTGCGCCGGTCCCACCAGCTAACACACTCAGTTTCCCGACTCACGCCAACTTCCCAACGTCGCCCAAGCTGCGCCGGCCCACCAATTGTGCTAGCCTCCCGATTTGTGCAAAACTACCAGAGGCAAGGGTTCCAAATCCTATTCATAAAAGGTCAGACAAGCCTCCTCAATTCTCTTTACGGTTTCTTTGTTGATAGTTTGTCACCATCTTATGCTTACCCCGCAACAAAGCCCCTGTTCCGAGCTAAGCGGGGGACTTAATGTTGATGGTGGTTTTAAACAAGGGTAAAATCGTAAAACCCCATGACCTAGTGTTACCCGCAACACATTAACTAAGAGCATTTAACTCAGGTGTAAATAATTAATAGGGGTATTTTTTCAAAATACCCATTAGGGTTTTCCCGACACGTAACCCTAATTCCAAAACCAAGCCGCACACGCGCACCATGGCAACAATGCCAAACCAAGCCGCTGCTGCTGCGCACCATGGCAACAATGCCAAACCAAGCCGCTGCGTACCATGGCAACAATGCCAAACTAAGCCGCACACCTGCGCACCATGGCAACAATGCCAAACTAAGCCGCAACCGCACACCATGGCAACAATGCCAAACTAAGCCGCACAATCTGCGCACCATGGCAACAATGTCAAACCAAGCCGCACTCTACGCACCATGGCAACAATGCCAAACCAAGCCGCACACTTCGCACCATGGCAACAATGCCAAACTAAGCCGCACATCGCGCACCATGGCAACAATGCTAAACTAAGCCGCACACTGCGCACCATGGCAACAATGCCAAACTAAGCCGCACACTGCGCACCATGGCAACAATGCCAAACTAAGTCGCACACTGCGCACCATGGAAACAATGCCAAACTAAGCCG
This sequence comes from Papaver armeniacum, assembly GCA_023531295.1. Lineage (NCBI taxonomy): Eukaryota > Viridiplantae > Streptophyta > Magnoliopsida > Ranunculales > Papaveraceae > Papaver > Papaver armeniacum. The sequence continues at coordinate 21,580 of JAJJWW010016285.1, forward strand.
CACACTGCGCACCATGGCAACAATGTCATACCAAGCCGCACTGCGCGCACCATGGCAACAATGCCAAACCAAGCCGCACACTGCGCACCATGGCAACAATGCCAAACTAAGCCGCACACTGCGCACCATGGAAATAATGCCAAACTAAGCCGCACACTGCGCACCATGGCAATAATTCCAAACCAAACCGCACACTGCGCACCATGGCAACAATGCCAAACCAAGCCACACACGGCAACAATGCCAAAACCAAGCCGCACACTGCGCACCATGGCAGCGACGCCAAAACCAAACTACATATCGCACTCATTGGCAACCATGCCAAACTAAGCCGCTATGCCATTGGCACATGCCAAATATAGCGCCCTAGGCTTGCAAAACGTGCAACTAGGTCAACATGGCCGTACGTGCCATTGGCACATGCCAACACGTACCACAAGCCATACTTCCAAGCCGCTATGCCATTGGCGCATGCCAAATATAGCGCCCTAGGCTTGCAAAACGTGCAACTAGGTCAACATGGCCGTACGTGCCATTGGCACATGCCAACGCGTACCACAAGCCATATTTCCAAGCCGCTATGCCATTGGCGCATGCCAAATATAGCGCCCTAGGCTTACGAACCATACAACCTAGGCCAAGTCGACCACGCATGCCATTGGCACATGCCAACATGCTCGCTGGTAACTTTTCCTACCAAGGCCACGGCCCTAATGGCCACGCATGCCATTGGCACATGCCAAACACACACGCTAGTAGCCTAACTTGCAAACCGTGCAACCTACCACCAAGGCATTCCGCACATGCCATTGGCACATGCCAAACACACACGCTGGTAGCCTAACTTGCAAACCGTGCAACCTACCACCAAGGCATTCCGCACATGCCATTGGCACATGCCAAACACACACGTTTGGTAAGCCTAACTTGCAAACCGTGCAACCTACCACCAAGGCATTCCGCACATGCCATTGGCACATGCCAAACACACACGCTCGGTAGCCTAACTTGCAAACCGTGCAACCTACCACCAAGGCATTCCGCACATGCCATTGGCACATGCCACACACGCCACTAGCAGCTCGGCATTGCCACTTACACTCAACATACAACCTACCACCAAGGCATTCCGCACATGCCAATGGAACATGCCACACGCGCCACTAGCAGCGCCACTTGCACTCAAGGTGCAACCAAAGAGATATCAACACAAGGCGGGGATGCTTTCGGGGTTTTGGTTTGGCGGTCATGACTTGCGGCGTACACTACGCTCACATTAAGAAAGCGTGAAAAGGAATAAAGCGGTCAAATAAATGAGGAAATAATGGTGAAAACGTTTTCACCCATTAACACCATGCGGTTACCACCTCCTCCCATTATTTCACCCTTTACTCTCTTCCTTCATGAGGCAAAGTGCGTTTCAATCTCGACTTGTATAAATAGGTCTTACCTATTTCCACCGGAGACAACAAGTCTCGGTCGGAGAAAAATACTACACTCTCGGAAAAGGCAACTTTGCAAGCTCTCCAAAAAGATTTCATCTCTTGCAAGCTTCCGAAGATTTCACTTTCTGATACAAGTCGAGACACTACTCTCCCAAAATTATTCTGGTCTTAACACCTTTCTTTGCTTCCCTCCCCAAATCAACCCTTCTCCTCCACTTAGTGACCGAAGCAAGTCTGGAACGGCCATTTCTTGGTTTAGGCCGGACTTGTACAGATTGATCTTTAGAATCTATAAAGTGCTCACGTGCAGCACATTTGTTTAGGGTTTGAACCAGTTTCTCACTCACCTACCGAATTTACCGAAATCGGCAGAAACGATTTTTACCCATAAACAGTTACATAACTATTGGTAGGATATAAGCATTGTTGTGGAAACACATATATGTATAAGTCCTTATTCCTTGAATCAAAGTTTGCGAACTTTGTTGATCAATAGAACCGGAATGGTGGCGTGATCCAAGTCCGCGAGCTAGCGGAAATTCTCGACCCGAGAATTTCTGATGGAGTTTGTGAACTCCTTCTGTGAACTTAAGTCCGCGAACTTGAGTTGTTTATATCTAAAAACGATTGTTCTTGAACTCATGTTTAAATAAACTAAGGAATGATTTTGCAAACCGTAGCTATAAATTTCATGAACCTATTCTAGTGAATCAAATCATTTTTGCTTTGATTGTGTCTTGTGTAGTTACATAAATATCTAAGCAATTGAACAACTCTATAACTAGTTCATTTAAGTCATTTGGACTAGTTATGGTGAAGAAGAATATGGTTGATATGAAATTGCTCATATGGCTAACCATTTGGTTAACTACTGTTGAACCAACAAATGTACATGTTTGGGTACGGTTACACAAGCCTAGAAACGTGCATTTCATTTATGTATAACAAGCTAAGTTTTCGATCTAACGGTTGAGAAATATTAGCTTGAATCTAATCAGGTTTTCATCTAACGGTGAATATGAATGCTTTGTTACCAAGCTAACATTGATTGCAATCCCTTATTTGAAAGACTATATAAGGGAGAACACTAGCAACTGGGAAACCTAATGCCCACACCTTACGTATGATACTATTTGTATAAGCTAGAGTCGATTCTCCTTTAATCTTGGGTTTTCTTCTCTAAACCAGGTTAACGACTTAAAGACTTCATTGGGATTTTGAAGCCAAACCGATACTAGTTTCTCGTAGTTGTGTGATCTGATCTTGCTGTTTCTATCGTACGAGTATAATTGTAATAATTGGCTTGAGATTTCTATCTCCGATAGGCAAGATAAAAAGTAATCACACACATCTTCGTCTCATAGTTTGTGATTCCGCAATATCTTTTTTCACTGCGTCGATTAAGATTATTGTGAGCTGATTGATAATACTAGGTTGTTCTTCGGGAATATAAGTCCGGGTTATCGATTGGTTCCTGTTCACCTTGATTTATCAAAAGACGGAACAAAACTCTTAGGTATATTCGTTGGATACGGATTTATCTATTACCGTAGACTTTTATGTGTGATATAGATTTGTTTATTAAAGTCTTTGACTTTGGATCGTAGCAACTCTTAGTTGTGGGTGAGATCAGCTAAGGGAATCAAGTACGTAGAATCCTGTTGGTATCAGAGACATATGAGCATAACTGTACTTTGGATCAGTGTGAGATTGGTTGGGGTTCAACTACAGTCCAAACCGAAGTTAATTTGGAGTAGGCTAGTGTCTGTAGCGGCTTAATACATTGTGTGTTCAATCTGGAATAGGTCCACGGGTTTTTCGCATTTGCGGTTTCCTCGTTTACAAAATGCCGTGTATACGTGTTATTTCTTTTCCGTATTATATTTTGTTATATAATTGAAATATCACAGGTTGTGCGTTGTTCAATCAATTAGAATATCCGACCTTTTGGTTGTTGATTTAAATTGATTGACACTTGGATATTGGTCTTTGGTACCATCCAAGTTATCTCTCTAGTATTTGATAAAGACTCGCATATTTCTATTTTCTTGAGTATATATCAAATCGAGAGATTGAGATATAAACTATTTGATATACTTTTTATCTAGATTGAGTCTGAATGTCTAGTTGATTCTCTAGAAAGTATATTGGAGTTTGTCCATACATATTGCTAAGCGAAATATTGGGTGTGGTTGTTATACCCCCGCTTTTTCAAAAACCATAACTTCAAACGAAAGGTGCGAGAATACGAATTGGTAATAGAATACGGAGAAAATTACAAAAGATCCTGTAGAGAAAGATACGACGAAAGAGACGAGAAGTCAAAAGAGATAGATAGACAACTGTGGAGCGAAGTGTACCAACACGAGCGAAAGGGAAAAAATATGAGCAGAAGGGCCTTATATCAGAATGAACAAGATGCAAAGATAGCTCAACACAGAATTCACATCGCAACCATAAAGTGGAGGAACCAAGGGGCTGGAAATATGACACAAACTACTTCCACGACAAGATAAATTGAATAATCACACAACGAAGCGCCAAGGCGAACCTACAAACGCGACAGCCAAAGTGTCCATGTTGAAGGACAAGTCCCGTCCCAAATATAAGAAGATCGGGAAGATTTTCTACCACACATCGCTCATCACGCGAAGATAACAAGAATAGGGACGACACTCAGTGTGCCGAAATAAGAATAAATTATGTATTGACTCAAAGAAACTTTAATATGAAGCGAAATCCTTCCCATGAGCAAGCTAATAAAGGCGAAACAAAGTCTCTGCGACAAAGCTATAAGAAGACCTCAATAGTGGGGAGCAAGATACTATTATAAACCCTCTACCTAGGGAGGCTGGGACTACGATTGCGCCGTGTCAACTTAGTTCGCGTGGTCATCCGATGGAATTTTAGCACGATCGCATAAGAGGTGACCCTTAATCCCTAACGCGCGTCGCAATTGGGGCATCTTGGAAAAGTTATTTATTGGGGCGTAATGCCTCTGCACTGGAGGACACTAAGGACGAACCACTCAGCGAAAAGTTCTCCAGTAAGGGGTATCGAGACGTGCCAGTGGAGATAGTAGATGGCCTAACATGGATTATGCACTCAGTCCAAAGAAACCCTAATTATGGTGTGATCTCATGTCTAGTAGCCACATAGGCGAAAATGCATGAGGTCACGAAAACACTGGTTGTTGATACTGGATAGAAGGAGCCCAACTGAAATGGTTAGGGGTGACCTTCTTGAAAGGAAAATTCAGGGGGAATATAAATGGATGGAACCCTCCACTAGGGAGCTGATTGTGTCAGAGACTGCAATGTATTGGGGCTTCTTACTCACGGGAGTATCCAAGTCCTGGTATATTGTCACACATACAACATGAGTTGGTCAAAATACTAACACAGTTAAGGCGAGATCGATGGCCAATAACTCGCAAGAGCACATGGAACTGAGATTTCGTCGCCCATTATTGAAGACCCTACCTAAGGCGACCATAAGTCCTTTAAGTTCTCTATGTAAGGGAAGGAAATAAGACCTTATTTAGGAGGCAATGAGACCACGAAATTTCATCAAAATCACATGAATAACAATGGAGCGCGAAAGAAAAATGGAGCATTAAAAAACCATTGTCATACTGATGCAAGTAAAGTTTGTACCCAAAGAACGAACGAGCTCGAAATGGATGCGTCCTTGTCCAGCTAAGTATTAATAAAATTCAAAGCAAGTTTTAATATTTATATATGGTATAATTGTTTAATAAGGACAGTATATACCACAAACATCGTATTGTAGAAAACTTTAGAGTCATACCTTAGCTCGCAAATAAGAAAACCTACAACCTAAAGGCAGTATTCATAAAGTCATAATCGTCCTTCGAAGATGGAAAGCAGAGGAAAGTATGGGTATGTTAAAATTTCATGCTTCTCATCTCCCCAGTCAGGTATACAAAAACCAAAACATAGCTAAAAGGAATGAAATAAAATAATAAACAACAATAAGGAATTTAGTTATATGTGCATATTTTGTTCTCAAAATGATAATACAGGAAAAAGAACACGGATTTAAAGCGTTGAGCACGATACTTAGAAGATCCTATAACTGCGAACAACTTCCTAAACTCAAGCTTGAGATGCTCATACTTTTGCTTATAATCTTCAGCATCATCTTCAACATCACTCTCCTCATTCCCCCGCCAACACAAATTCTTGTCTAAGGGAATTAAAATGAGCCAGAAGAGCATCCTTATCTATGTTCGCAGCAATGGCGAGATCAGAAAAATCGAAGACCTCTGCAAGGAACCTCGCGACCCTCAACTAAGAAATTGATCCCTAAAAAATTAATAAGAGGAGAGATAAAAAAGGCAAAAGCGAAAACACACCTGCTAATATATGATTCCTAACACGAGTAGCCTTCGCAGCACTTGCAACCGAAGATAATTCATTGTCAATCCTATGGCGTTCCTTCTTAAGTAAGGAAACCTCGCCTTGAAGATCTTCCACTTTATTTTTAAGAGAAGACATATGAGAAGACTGAACACGAACCACGCTCGCCACTTTACGATAATCCTTGATCTGAGCGATAGTGCGACATGAATTCTGAAAGGCGACATAAATTATATCAATAGGGCGATCTAACCAATTAAGAGCAGAATCACCAAGCAGGAAACTCAACAAATAATCAAACGCGAGATGTTGATCAAGGTAAAGCTTGGAGAAAAATTCCCAACCAGATTGAGAAGCACTGGCATAAGGATGAGAAGCGAGGTTCAACGCCAATTCACGAACGGGGGCAAGACTAGGATCAGACTTGGAGAACTTGGAAATAAAATCTATCTTAGAAACAAAATCCACCGTAGTACCCTCAGACGAATATCACTCTGGTGACATAGCACGAGAAGAATGGACAAAACCACTTGAGCTCATTCCCCTATCGGAATCCGCGATTAGGAACTTCTCAAGTGACGATAGCACAAAAGGATCGTTAGTGTTGGAAGAGGAAGACACATTGGAAGATCCCAGGGTCAAAGGGTTAATCACATCAATGAGGGGTATATTTTTCAACACACCACTGAACCTATTTATGCTCTGGTTTTATTTACCAGTTTTCGCCTTCTTAGGTTTAGGAGAAGCAGGAGAATCTTCTCGAACAAACTCCTTACCATCTCCCTCTTCCTCATTGTTGATGGTGGTTTTTAGCTTAGGGTTAAAATCGTAAAACACTAAACCCTAGCAGACAGTGATGTCACAACATTTAAAATAGAAAAGCATTTACTAGGCACATTTACTGAAATGTGTCCCTAAATAATTACCTGGGTATCTTTTTCAAATTAGGGTTACGACAAGCCAAACCCAAATTACCTCAGTGCCAATGGCAAATCATGACAGCCACACCGACCACGCCAAACCATGCCAACCATGCTAGCCCACGCCAATGGAAAATCCATCGACCGCGCCCAAAGCAAGCCAACCATGCTAGCCGCACCTCTGCCAATGGAAAATCATGTCACCACTCCCCGACCGGCCAAAGCATGCCAACCATGCTAGCCGCACCTCTGTGCCAATGGCAAATCATGAGCCAGCGCACCAAAGCATGCCAACCATGCTAGCCGCACCTCTGCCAATGGAAAATCATGCCAGCCACACCGATGGCAAATCATGCCAACCATCCACCTGTGCCAATGGCAAATCATGCCATCCACACCGACTGCGCCAAAGCATGCCAGCCATGCTAGCCGCACCTCCGTGCCAATGGCAAATCATGCCAGCCACACCTACTGCGCCATGCCAAACGCACCTCGCCATGGCCCCATATCGCACCACCATACTGGCCTTCACTACGCGGCTATCAAAACGAAGGCGTGCAACAATCAATAGTTGCCCTTCAATCCCATGAGCAAATCCTGGCCGTCTAAGGTTACCAAACAACCTTTGCCCCAAAACCCTTGGCCCCACATGCCAAGCCAAAACAGCACCTAGCCCAAGCTAGCCACGCCATGCGCCTATGGCAAACCCTTGGACCCACATGCCAAGCCAAAACCGCACCTAGCCCAAGCTAGTCACGCCATGCGCCTATGGCAAACCCTTGGCCCCACATGCCAAGCCAAAACCGCACCTAGCCCAAGCTAGTCACGCTATGGGCCTATGGCAAACTCTTGGCCCCACATGCCAAGCCAAAACCGTACCTAGCCAAATCTAGCCACGCCCAAGACGAACCCTTGGCCCCGCATGCCAAGCCAAACCAAACCTAGCCAAGCTAGCCGCGCCATGCCAAACTCACTTTGCCTTGGCCCTAGCCATGCTAGTCACATCATGCCAAGCCAAACGCCCTTGCCTTGGCCCTAGCCACGCCATATGCCCATGGCCAACCCTTGGCCCCGCATGCCAATCCAAACCAAACCTAGCCAAGCTAGCTGCGCCATGCCAAACGCACTTTGCATTGGCCCTAGCCATGCTAGTCACATCATGCCAAGCCAAACGCCCTTGCCTTGGCCCTAGCCACGCCATACGCTCTTGGAAAACCCTTGGCCCCGCATGCCAAGCCAAACCAAACCTGGCCAAGCTAGCCGCACCATGCCAAACGCACTTTGCCTTCGCCCTAGCCACTCTAGTCACATCATGCCAAGCCAAACGCCCTTGCCTTGGCCCTATCCACGCCATACGCCCATGGAAAACCCTTGGCCCTACATGCCAATCCAAACCAAACCTAGCCAAGCTAGCCGCGCCATGCCAAATGCACTCTGCCTTGGCCCTAGCCATGCTTGTCACATCATGCCAAGCCAAACGCCCTTGCCTTGGCCATAGCCACGCCATACGCCCATGGCAAACCCTTGGCCCCACATGCCAAGCCAAAATCGCACCTAGCCAAAGCTATCCACGCCCAAGGCGAACACTTGGCCCCACATGCCAAGTCTAACCCTAGCCGCGCCACCCTGTTGGCCCTCACTACGCGGCTACCAAAACAAAGGCGTGCAACAATCAACGGTTGCCCTTCAGTCCCAGGAGCAAATCCTAGCCATCCAAGGTTACCAGACGACACATGGTAACCTTTGGCCACGCCAAACCTTGCCATGCCAATGGCATGCCAACCCAGCCATGCCTTTGCGTTGGACCTCACTACGCGGCTACCAAAACGAAGGCATGCAACAATCAACGGCTGCCCTTCAATCCCAGGAGCAAATCCTAGCCATCCAAGGTTATCAGACGACACATGGTAACCTTTGGCCCGAAAACCTGAGTTTGGCCACGCCAAACCTTGCCATGCCAACGGCATGCCAACTTAGCCGCCCCACCACGTTGGCCCTCACTACGCAGCTACCAAAACAAAGGCGTGCAACAATCAACGGTTTCCCTTCAATCCCAGGAGCAAATCCTAGCCATCCAAGGTTACCAGACGACACATGGTAACCTTTGGCCCGAAAACCTATGTTTGGCCACGCCAAACCATGCCATGCCAACGGCATGCCTAGCCGCGCCACTGCGTTGGCCCTCACTATGCGGATACCAAAACGAAGGCGTGCAACGATCAACAGTTGCCCCTCCTCTCAAGATACAAAATCTCGACCGTCGAAGGTCACCAGTGTGGCAAGTTTTCCGAGCTTGACTTTCCAAGCCACAACAAACTTGCTACATGTTTTCCAAAATATTCGAGACATCAACACAAACTGAGGGATCCTCTTTGGGTATTGGTTTGGCGGTTTACAGCGTGCGGCGTACACTACGCACGTCATAAGGAAGTGTCATAAGGGTGAGGCGGTTAGTAAATAAGGGAAGTTATGTGGGAAACGTTCATGGGACATAAAGCACATGCGTTAACAACTTTATGGGACATCAATTCCATAACATTAGCAGTTTCATGAAAACCAGTTTCATGCGTTAACCACTTTATCGAACATCAATTCCATACATACGGTTACCACCTCCTCCTATTTACTTCCCCACTCCTTAATGAGACCAGGGTACGTTTCTACTCCGACTTGTATAAATAGGTCTTACCTATTTCCATTGGACAACAAGTTCATATGGGAGATACAACAGTCAGAAATACTTACTTGCTAGCTCACCTTGGGAGCTCTCTCACTTTTATGATAACAAGTTGTAGTAACCCAACTACTCTTCCATAATCAACTATTCTGGTCTCACCACTTTTCTTGCTTCCCTCCCCAAAACCAACCCATTCTCCTCCACTTTGTAACCGAAGCAAGTCTGGAACGGCTATTTCTTGGTTTAGGCCGGACTTGTACAGATTGATCTCTCGAATCTAAAGTACTCCCTTGCAGTAAATTGTTTGAGGTTTAAATTGTTTCTCACCTGCACACCCGCAATTACCGAAATCAGCAGAAACTATTTTCACCTACAAACAATTGGCGACCACAGCGGGAGGTTCTATCTTTCGGTTACAATGTCAATTTTCAACCAGCGATCTCATTCTTCGACCAAGACGTCAAGATGGTAGAGGAAGGCGATCCACTCCGACTCAGTTACTCGACGGCTGGATTATCAGTCATGACACGACAAGGGATGACTGGGAATTCTCAGAGGCTGGAAGCAAAACGATCCGCCTGTGGGATTAACGACGCAGGTTATATTGGAAAACTTCAAGAACGACTCTAAGGCGGGGACTTCCCATGACCATGTTTCTCGAAGAAAAAAAAAATTTGGTCCTACAGGAGGAAAGTTTATTCTCATCAAGACCGAGAAACCGAGTAAGTCTTATATCTAGACAAAAATACGTGGTTTTATTTTTCAAGTTCTGATAAAACCTGTAGCCATGTTTCATCCCATGTCATCTACCAACACACGGTTCCATGGTTTTCCTGGAATGCCTGCGTCACTTTCATTCTTAGCTAAAGACAATTCAATTCTAAACATTTCATTCAAAAAAAAAATATTATCCAAAATCGTCAAGGTAGCATTTATCTATTAACCCGAGAAAATCAAAAAATCAAAAACCAAAACCAGGCGTCTCATTCGCCTTTCAAAAAAAAAACCTAAAGATAAGAGGTCCAGAAGACAGATATATATTCAAGGGAAGTTTTCCAACAGCGGATTGCTCCTTTTGGCAAAGGCCTCCCTCGTGCTTTGGAGAGCCGCCCTTTTAAGTTTCAGCTTCCTGCACAACTTCTTGAATTCCTCTTCCTGCTTATTCATCATGTCCTCGGAAGGACCTTCAACTGCTCCAGCCAATGACCTTTCAACATCAGAGAAACCTTCAACGAACCAAGGAATATTGAATTCGAAGCCCACGGACATGTCACGATGGAACTTCCAGCTCGAGATTACATCCTCAGAAATTGTATGACCAGTCACGTTGCACATCTCATCAATCGAAGACAAGGCTTCCTCCACACGATTAACCAACGCGTGTCGACTAGTTATCTTCTTAGTCGTGGCAATGTGACCACAGCTTTCCCAAATCTTGGTGTACAATGTCGCATGTTTAGCTGGCACGCTAAATCCACTAATCAACACATGACCTGGGAAAGGGGCCAGATACGGAGGATTGAAGGTGGCACATGAATCGAATCCGGTGGCGCGGGAGATCCCTAACTACGATTTCACCCCCACCCCCACCCCCACCCCCGAAGTGCTCTCCTCCACCCGAGTCACGGCAGCACCCTCTGGACGATGAATCTCCATGTCCAAGCCGCTAGCTGGGCACGGTTTCACAAATGGGAAGTACGGCTACGTCTTTACTCGGTGGTCTTCCACTTCAAGATCATCCCCAGAACGGTTTCATCCTAAAAATCAAAATTTAGTTTTACTGCAAAAAAAAAGATGAGAAAGAAGAAAGAGATGGAGGGGACTCAACGATTCGGTTTGGGGACTGACTAGACGAAGATTCAACACTGCTATCAGAAGAATTGCTCTCGCCACCGCTAGACCCTGAACTCTCATCCTTTTCGAGTTCCGCGTCATCATGGGTAGGCTCTGCAACGCCACCATCTGTCTTGAAAAATGATGCTTTATGACTACTTGCTAGTTTGGCAAAGGCGTTTGTGCTGCTGAAACCCTAGACGAGATACAAGTACACGTTCTCAGAAAAGAAACGAGGATATACGTAATCCAGCTGAAGTCAAGAAAGAAATCACACGTACCCTCATGTTGGATGAACTAAAAGCCGGTAGAGCTGTGAAATCTGACTGGAAACCACCTGTATGATTCTTAGACCTTCTCTCCTTCACTTGGGGACTGTCCACGTCCAGACCGAAGAATTTCCTTTTGGTTAAAGAAGTATCCCTCAACAACGGATGTTTTACTAAAATCTCGGCGGAAGGCCTACCACGAGTGTTCTCCACTACGGCTTTCACAAATTCCTGGATGACGAGGAATTCACTCTGCCAGAATGCGTTATACTTGGAGGTAGTCGACGGATTTCGTTACGAAAGCAAGAAAGGGAGACTTCTTCCCGGCGCAAGAACTCTAGCATCAAGAACGTCCGATAATGGACCCTCTGGAGCTGTTAGCTGACGAACGAGAGGGACCCCTTGGTCGAAACTCATATGCCGAGCTGCTCGCTCAATATTATAAGAGAATGCCTGACATGATCCTCGAAATAAAGACGGTATATAGCCATATGTGCAACTTCGCATGAATACAATCTCACCAACGCCTAGATTCCCTCCGTCAGAAAGCAAAGACATGTTAGGAGCAGAAGCAAAAGTATTAACCTGGGCTATGGATGTACACACTGGGGAACATGGACGAAAATTAGCGGCGCACGAGTTATCAAGGAAATCAGCCAGGTTTGAGCCAGCTCTTGGGCGCCTATTAGACCAGCGAAGTATTCTAGAACTACCCCAAGAAGCGGGAAGGGAAACCAACGGTTCAGGAGCATATCTTTCGAAATGCTCCCATAGCCACGCTTGGAGAAAAGCAACATGAACATACGAATCCAATTTCATGTAACCGCTTGAAGCACGCATGTCCATAGCCAAATGATCCAAGTGTGTGTACAGAGAACCGAGAAACAAGCCGCCAATGGGGAGAAAGACTCCTTTCGCCAATCTTATAGCGAAATTGATGAGTTCCAGCCTTATCACCTACTTACTAGAGCCATCATCGAAAATATCCCGGGATAACCAGAGAGCCAAGAATGCCGCAACGTGGAGTGTACTATTCTTCTGATCCGGTGCCAGCTCATCGGGAAACCATTGAGACACCCATCAGGCATAGAAACACTTCGTCTCGTTCTCCTTTAGAACAAACTCTTTCTACTTCGCAACCAGGGAGGTACGCATATTTTCCTCATCATCAGACAACTTGGTTTTAAGGTTTCCTGTCATGGGAAGATTCAGCAGGATATCCACACTTTCTAAGGATATGGTCAGTTCTCCCCACCTACATATGGCCGTATGAGTATCTGGACATCACCTGGAGATGAAAGCAACCAAACTCGGGATGTCTTTCCTAATTTGAAGCGATGTAGAGGCTGCGATAGCATGAATGATTTTCTCCTTGGTCAAATTAGCTCTTACGCACTCTTGACTTATCATAAAGTGCACCCATTTATCAAACAAACGCAGTGGACTCACTGGGATTTTGAAATCAATAAGAGTGGCAGAATACTCTTTCCTCTCGAAGGCAAAACCGTATTACATTTTCGGGAGGAACCGACCGGTCCCCTCCCTCACTCTCCGAACCGGTCAGAAGCAGTGGCACATGCTTAAGTGGACTTCTCCTGGCAGAGACTATCGTGAAGAATTCATCAGCCACGTTTGGTTTGGAGTTACCAACATCCTTCGGTATGGCAGAATTTTTCTCAAGCGACGTCATAATAAAGATTCTCTCACAGTACTTCCGCTTTCCAAGCAACTACAATGGAACAATACGAAGAGCGATTATTACGGAAAGCGCACGAAAATTATCTTCACTTAAGACGCAAGCCAGTTTGTTTCAAAGCCGTACCCTGCGGCATAGAATTCTTTTCCAACCAAGGAGGAGTGACCCACCAGGGGAACCATGCCCACGGCCACACCAAAACAAGAAGTAAACCCTAAAAACTAGGTTTTCGTGGGAAAGGTATGGCAAATTCCTATCGCGTGCTTACCTTACACAACGAGTTGAGGCGGTCAACATTACTATGGTATTCATGCCTAAGTACTACTATGAGCGCGTGCAAGCTCGGATTCACACCAACATGTTCTACAAGGTCATAAAAAGGTACGCCTACAACTATAGTTTTTACCAACACAAGAAAACAAAAGGGAAGCAAGACAAAGAAGAAGTACTGGAAGATGTAGCTAATTCGCTCGTCCGCTTCACCGCTACCAAGCGAACCAAAAAAAAAAAAAAGAGAATAATGAAGACGTGAATCAAAGGGAGAGGCCGGCAATCCTTTTATAGATGTGATACTTGGGAGTTTGAACAAGGAGAGGATCTCCAATTTTGAGCCAAGGAAGGAAAAGAGGAAACCGGTCCCGCAAAGACCAATTTCCACGTCCAAGACCACTCACGCCACACCACGGCCACACCACGCCTAGCCGTCCTTGCACGTTCCACCATGCCATTGCTGCGGCTCCCCTGCCAAGACCTCGCTCCATCACCGCGGCCCCACCACGCCTAGCCTCCCTTGCACGTCCCACCATGCCATTGCCACGGGCCCAGCCAAGCCATTCGCACCATTTGCCGTGGCCCCACCATGCCTAGCCGTCCCGGTACGTCTGGTCTTGCCAAGGCCACACTATGCCAAGCCGTCTGCTCCACTGTCGTGACCCTATCATCCACGCGTGTTTGCCTTACCAAGACCACGCCACCTCTTGGCCCCTCGAGCCAAGCCGTCCACTTGCGTCGCCTTCCAAGACCGCGCCCCCTTTTCCTTGGAGATGTACGACCCGGACAAGCCGGTAACATTCATCTCACCACTCCATGGTCTCGCATTCCCGAACAACTTACGCGGGGGCCGCCAACACGGGAAGCCAAAACTCTCTTTACCAATCAAAAGGTTAGTCGGATTCTCCTGACCATCTCTGCAATGATTTACACCTCGATTCCGTCCTTGTCTGTCACCATCATATGCTTACCTCGCAACAAGGCACCTGTTCCGAGCTAAACAGGGGACTTAATGTTGATGGTGGTTTTTAGCTTAGGGTTATAATCGTAAAACACTAAATCCTAGTAGACAGTGATGTCACAACATTTAAAGTAACAAAGCATTTACTAGGCACATTTACTGAAATGTTTCCCTAAATAATTACCGGGGTATCTTTTTCAAATTAGGGTTACGACAAGCCAAACCCTAATTACCTATGTGCCAATGGCAAATCATGCCATCCATACCGACCGCGCCAAAGCATGCCAACCATGCTAGCCGCACCTATGTGCCAATGGAAAATCATGCCAGCCACACCGACCGCGCCAAAGCATGCCAACCATGCTTGCCGCACCTCTGTGCCAATGGCAAATCATGCCGCCCACCACCGACCGCGCCAAAGCATGCCAACCATGCTAGCCGCACCTCTGTGACAATGGCAAATCATGTCAGCAACACCGACCGCGCCAAAGCATGCCAACCATGCTAGCCGCACCTCTGTGCCAATGGCAAATCATGCCATCCCCACCGACCGCGCCAAAGCATGCCAACCATGCTAGCCGCACCTCTGTGCCAATGGAAAATCATGTCAGCCACACCGACCGCGCCAAAGCATGCTAGACGCACCTCTGTGCCAATGGAAAATCATGCCAGCCACACCTACTGTGCCATGCCAAATGCACCTCGCCATGGCCCCATGCCGCGCCACCATACTGGCCTTCACTACACGGCTATCAAAACGAAGGCGTGCAACAATCAACGGTTTCCCTTCAATCCCAGGAGCAAATCCTGGCTGTCTAAGGTTACCAAACGACCTTTGCCCCAAAACCCTTGGCCCCACATGCCAAGCCAAAACCGCACCTAGCCCAAGCTAGCCACGCCATGTGCCTATGGCAAACCCTTGGCCCCACATGCCAACCCAAAACAGCACCTAGCCCAAGCTAGTCACGCCATGCGCCTATGGCAAACCCTTGGGCCCACATGCCAAGCCAAAACCGCACCTAGCCCAAGCTAGTCACGCCATGCGCCTATGGAAAACCCTTGGCCCCACATGCTAATCCAAAACTGCACCTAGCCAAATCTATCCACGCCCAACACGAACCATTGGCCCCGCATGCCAAGCCAAACCAAACCTAGCCAAGCTAGCCACGCCATGCCAAACGCACTTTGCCTTGGCCCTAGCCATGCTAGTCATCATGCCAAGCCAAACGCCTTTTCCTTGGCCCTAGCCACGCCATACGCCCATGGCAAACCCTTGGCCCCGCATGCCAAGCCAAACCAAACCTATCCAAGCTAGCCGCGCCATGCCAAACGTACTTTTCCTTGGCCCTAGCCATGCTAGTCACATCATGCCAAGCCAAACGTCCTTGCCTTGGCCCTAGCCACGCCATACGCTCATGGCAAACCCTTGGCCCCGCATGCCAAGCCAAACCAAACCTAGCCAAGCCAGCCGTGCCATGCCAAACGCACTTTTCCTTTGCCCTAGCCACGCTAGTCACATCATGCCAAGCCAAATTCCCTTGCCTTGGCCATAGCCACGCTATACGCCCATGGCAAACCCTTGGCCTACATGCCAAGCTAA
Organism: Papaver armeniacum; assembly: GCA_023531295.1. Lineage (NCBI taxonomy): Eukaryota > Viridiplantae > Streptophyta > Magnoliopsida > Ranunculales > Papaveraceae > Papaver > Papaver armeniacum. The sequence goes on from JAJJWW010016285.1 coordinate 37,633, forward strand.
ACCAAACCTATCCAAGCTAGCAACGCCATGCCAAATGCACTTTGCCTTGGCCCTAGCCATGCTGGTCACATCATGCCAAGCCAAACTCCCTTGCCTTGGCCCTAGCCACGCCATACGCCCATGGCAAACCCTTGGCCCCACATGCCAAGCCAAAATAGCACCTAGCCAAAGCTAGCCACGTCCAAGGCGAACCCTTGGCCCCACATGCCAAGTCTAACCCTAGCCGCGCCACCCTGTTGGCCCTCACTGCGCAGCTACCAAAACAAAGGCGTGCAACAATCAACGCTTGCCCTTCAGTCTCAGGAGCAAATCCTAGCCATCCAAGGTTACCAGACAACACATGGTAACCTTTGGCCCAAAAACCTAAGTTTGGCCATGCCAAACCTTGCCATGCCAACGGCATGCCAGCCTAGCCGCGCCACTGCGTTGTCCCTCACTACGCGACTACCAAAACGAAGGCGTGAAAGAATCAACGGTTGCCCTTCAATCCCAGGAGCAAATCCTAACCATCCAAGGTTACCAGACGACACATGGTAACCTTTGGCCCGAAAACCTAAGTTTGGCCATGCCAAACCTTGCCATGCCAATGGCATGCCAACTTAGCCGCGTCACTACGTTGGCCCTCACTACGCGGCTACCAAAACAAAGACGTGCAACAATCAACGGTTGCCCTTCAATCCCAGGAGAAAATCCTAGACATCCAAGGTTACTAGACGACACATGGTAACCTTTGGCCCGAAAACCTAATCTTGGCCACGCCAAACCTTGCCATTCCAACGGGATGCCTAGCCGCGCCACTGCGTTGGCCCTCACTACGTGGATATCAAAATGAATGCGTGCAACGATCAACGGTTGCCCCTCCTCTCAAGATGCAAAATCTCGACCGTCGAAGGTCACCAGGCTGGCAAGTTTCCCTAGCTTGACTTGCCAAGCCACAACAAACGTGCTACATGTTTTCAAAACCATTCGAGACATCAACACAAACTGAGGGATCCTCTTTGGGTATTGGTTTGGCGGTTTATAGTGTGCGGCGTACACTACGCCCGTCATAAGGAAGTGTCATAAGGGTGAGGCGGTTAGTAAATACGGGAAGTTATGTGGGAAACGTTCATGGGACATAAAGCGCATGCGTTAACAACTTTATGGGACATCAATTCCATAACGTTAGCAGTTTCATGCATTAACCGCTTTATGGAACATCAATTCCATGCATACGGTTACCACCTCCTCCCATTTACTTCCCCACTCCTTAATGAGACCAGGGTACGTTTATACTCCGACTTGTATAAATAGGTCTTACCTATTTTCATTGGACAACAAGTTTATACGGGAGATACAACACTCAGAAATACTTACTTGCTAGCTCACCTTGGGAGCTCTCTCACTTTTCTAATAACAAGTCGTAGTAACCCAACTACTCTTCCAGAATCAACTATTCTGGTCTCACCACTTTCCTTGATTCCCTCCCCATAACCAACCCATTCTCCTCCACTTTGTGACCGAAGCATGTCTGGAACGGTCATTTCTTGGTTTAGGCCGGACTTGTACAGATTGATCTCTCGAATCTAAAGTACTCCCTTGCAGTACATTGTTTAGGGTTTAAATTATTTCTCATCAGCAGAAACCATTTTCACCTACAAGTTAGTATATTTGTAAGACTTTACTAATTCTTCTCGAGTGGATTCTAGATTCTATTCCCCCAAAACAACGGATACTTTTAGAAAACTCTACGATATTCGGCACTTTGATACCCACGACTTCGTGTAGAATTGAAAAACGGACTTAGTTAAATGGCTTTTTCTCAAGTGTTTATTATATTAACAGATTCCATATCAGTCTCATTCCTTTTTTACTACTATTTTGAAATTTTCATTTAATTAAGGGTACTGTACTCTATTGATGAATTGATAGAAAAAAGGTTACAGTTACAGTATTCTTCTCTTAAATTAAGGTAAGCGTTTTCCAATTTTTTTCTTTCTTTTCTTAAATAAAATAGAATACGATGAGCCGTAGCCCACTTTTTTATGACGGTGACATAGATATAGATTCGAACGAAGATTAGTATATAAAAATTCTTCTTTATTTGTATATTGTATGTAATAAAAATGTGAATTAAAGTATTCCGAAAATAAAGAAAGAAATTAAGATATCCAACTTTTCTCCGGAAATCCTATATGGGACTCACACATCCATATTGTATATTATCAAGAAAGTATGATCTAGGGATAAATATATAGCTAAATAAAAAAATGACGCATTTTGAACAATACATGTCTTTCACATCCAACTATAACAATGAGTAACCTCTTTATTTAAAAATGGCCGTTCCAAAGAAACGTACTTCTATATCAAAAAAGCGTATTCGTAAAAACATTTGGAAAAGAAAAGGATATTTGGCTGCGCTAAAAGCTTTTTCCTTAGCAAAATCTCTTTCTACCGGGAATTCAAAAAGTTTTTTTGTGCAACAAACAAATAAACAAGTATTGGAATAATCTAAATCAATATGCCTCGATGAATTTGCTAATTAAATTGATAAGATGAACGATTCCCATTAACTTATATTTTTAACTGATCAATATGAGGTGGCACTTTCAATTGTCGTATTTAGGATAGGAAGCCTTTCATTTCCTAAATAAAAAGGTACTATGTTTTTTTGGTCAAACGAAAAAAACATAGTACTTGATAGAAAGTTTCACTTTTCTTTTGAGGTTTTTTTTTTAATGACTATGGATACAATAGATTTTTTCATTTTGTTCGGATCCATGAAATCATCAAAAAAGAATCAATAAAGAAAGGGGTTTTTTTATTTCTATACCTGAATTGAGAGCAGAACTCTCTAGTTCCGACTAATCCGTTTTGGGAGAACGGAAACCTCTCGAAAAGTCAATCGTTAAGACGAAAATAATCCTATAAGAGATTATTGAACGTTCAAATAGAAATTAGAGGGGGCCTTTAATTTGATTTGCATTTTTCCTAAAAAATATTACATTGAATTGACTCCTTACAATCTCGACGTTTGAGTGCGGATGGGCTATTATGCTTTCGAGCAAGCCGCTATGGTGAAATCGGTAGACACGCTGCTCTTAGGAAGCAGTGCTAGAGCATCTCGGTTCGAGTCCGAGTGGCGGCATCTTCTAAAAGAGATACAATAAATCCTATAATTAAAATGAAATGGATTACGCATTTCCATTCCAGTGTTAAAGGACTCCCTTTTTATTTTAGGATTTTTTATGATATTTTCGACTTTAGAACATATATTAACTCACATCTCTTTTTCAATTGTTTCAATTGTAATTACGATTTATTTGATGACCTTATTAGTCCACGAAACCATAGGACTACATGATTCGTCAGAAAAGGGCATGATAGCTACCTTTTTTTGTATAACAGGATTATTAGTTACTCGTTGGATTTATTCGGAACATTTCCCCTTAAGTGATTTATATGAATCATTAATATTCCTTTCATGGGGCTTTTCCATTATTCATATGGTTCCTAAAATATGGAATCATAAAAATGATTTAAGCGCAATAACTGCGCCAAGTACTATTTTTACCCAAGGATTTGCTACTTCAGGTCTTTTGACTGAAATGCATCAATCCACAATATTAGTACCTGCCCTCCAATCTCAGTGGTTAATGATGCACGTAAGTATGATGATATTGAGCTATGCAGCTCTTTTATGTGGATCATTATTATCAGTATCTCTTCTAGTCATTACATTTCGAAAAAGCCTAGGAGTCTTTGGTAAAAACAATCATTCATTAATTGGGCTGTTTTCATTTGATTTTGATGAGATTCAATATGTAAATGAAAGAAGCAATGCTATACTAACCAATTCTTTACTTTCATTTAGAAATTATCACAGGTATCAATTGATTCAGCAATTGGATCGTTGGAGTTATCGTGTTATTAGTCTAGGATTTATCTTTTTAACGGTTGGTATTCTTTCAGGAGCAGTGTGGGCTAATGAGGCGTGGGGGTCATATTGGAATTGGGACCCCAAAGAAACTTGGGCATTTATTACTTGGACTATATTTGCTATTTATTTACATATTAGAACCAACCAAAATTTTCAAGGCACAAATTCCGCAATTGTAGCTTCTATGGGATTTCTTATAATTTGGGTATGCTATTTTGGGGTCAATCTATTAGGAATAGGCCTACATAGTTATGGTTCATTCACATTAGCATCTTAATCGAAGACGTGACCTAATACATAGAAATAGCATATGTAATGAAAGTTTGTGTGAGTTTTAGAGAACCGGTTCAATTACTACTTGATTGAACCGGTTCTCTAAAACTCCAAACGTATCTGATTCCAATTCACTTCTTTTTTTATTTAAGATTAAGATAAGGAAAAATAAGACTTCTTTTTATTTTATGTCTTATTCATGCAAACTATCGAGAAAAGTAATTAGATAAAATAGCTTCTACCTTGTCAACTGATAGTGAGAGAACGAAATCTGGATAAATACCAATGCCTATTACTGGCAGAAAGATACAGATTGAAACAAAAAGTTCTCTTGGTCCAGAATCAAAAAAATAAGAATTTTTGGCATTAAATTCCTTGTATCCATAAAACATCTGGCGTGACATAGATAATGAATAAATAGGAGTTAATATCATTCCAATTGCCATTACAAAAGTAATGAGTATTTTTGGCATTAAAAGATATTTGGGGCTGGTAATTATGCCAAAAAAGATTACCAATTCGGCAACAAAACCACTCATTCCCGGCAATGCAAGAGAAGCCATCGAGAAACTACTGAACATTGTAAATATTTTTGGCATTGGGATAGCGATTCCTCCCATTTCGTCGAGATAAACGAGACGTATTCTATCATAACTCGTTCATGCCAAAAAAAAAAGCGCCGCACCAATAAATCCATGAGAAATTATTTGCAAAATGGCCCCGTTGAGTCCCATATCGGTTACGGAGGCTATTCCTATAATTGTAAAACCCATATGAGATACGGAAGAGTAGGCTATTCTCTTTTTTAAATTGCATTGCCCAGGAGATGTTAAAGCTGTATAGATTATTTGCCATGTGCCTACAATAATCAACCAGGGAGAAAAAATGGAATGAGCATGGGGTAATAATTCCATATGCACTCTATCAATAACCGAGCCAGATCTGGTGTATCATAAGGGATTTTCCTTTTGTATTGATTCCTACGGGTTGGATAAAAAAAAAAAATTATTCAATGAGGTATTCAACTCGAGGGATGAATCGAAAAAGAAATCTTTCTTGGTTCTACCTCCTATTTTTGATGAAGAGAATGAATCTTTTTATCGAAGGATCAGAAAAAAAATCGGTCCGGATCTCTGCGGGAATGACTTGGAAGATCCAAAACCAAAAAGAGTGGTATTTGCTAGCAACAACATAATGGAGGCATTCAACCAATATAGATTGATCCGAAATCTGATTAAAATCCAATGGGTACATAAGAAATGTATCGAATCGATTCTTTTATGGAATTCAAAGGGATCAAATAGGAAATGATACGCTGAATCATAGAACTATAATGAAATATACGATCAACCAACATTTATCGAATTTGAAAAAGAGTTAGAAGAAATGGTTCGATCCTCTTATTTCTCGAACCGAGAGATTCATGAATCGGGATCCTAATGCATATAGATACAAATGGCCCAGCGAGAGCAAGAATTTCCAGGAACATTTGGAACATTTCGTTTCTGAGCAGAGGAGCCGTTTTCAAGTAGTGTTCGGTCGATTACGTATTAATCAATATTCGATTGATTGGTCTGAGGTTATCGACAAACAAGATTTGTCCAAGTCACTTCGTTTCTTTTTGTCCAAGTCACTTCTCTTTTGTCTAAGTCACTTCCTTTTTTCTTTGTGAGTATCGGGAATATCCCCATTCATAGGTCCGAGATCCACATATATGAATTGAAAGGACCGAATGATCAACTCTGCAATCAGTTGTTAGAATCAATAGGTGTTCAAATCGTTCATTTGAATAAATTGAAACCCTTCTTATTGGATAATCGTGATACTTCCCAAAAATCGAAATTCTTGATCAATGGAGGAACAATATCACCGTTTTTATTCAATAAGATACCAAAGTGGATGATTGACTCATTTCATACTAGAAATAATTGCAGTAAAGACTTTGATAACACCGATTCCTATTTCTCAATGATATCCCACGATCGAGACAATTGGCTCACCGACTTTGATAACACTGATTCCTATTTCTCAATGATATCCCATGATTATAAGTTCGTTCCATACCGGACCAGACCGAAATAGGGTTATGTACATTCTCATTATGAGAAGGGGCATTCGAGGGTATGTAAATAGATACTATGTTTACATATGGATCCCTGCGTCGTTACATTCCATTTAGGATTAGGAATAGGCGTAATCGGACCTGCTTTTTACATATTTCTCGTTATTTGGGTACCATATTCATTTCTTTGGGCTTCTATTGAATCGAGAAATAGGTTTGATTGTACATCTTTTTGATATATCTAAGGTATCCTCCGGATAATTCAAATCAAAGCAGATGTCCGACTCAGGCCTATATGACATGACCGATCGAAAGAAATACTCCAACACTCCACCCTTGTCATATATTCCCATACATCACACTAGATAGATATCATATTCATGGAATACGATTCACTTTCAAGATGCCTTGATGGTGAAATGGTAGACACGCGAGACTCAAAATATCGTGCTGAAGAGCGTGGAGGTTCGAGTCCTATTCAAGGCATAATATTGAGAATGATCATGCAATGAGCAATTCAATAAGATATCTCGGATCGAATCGATATTGATAGACCGAGTATTTGTTGATACGAAGTAGTCCGGCGATCCCTACGATCCGAGTCCAAGCTGTTGGAATTGGAATAAGTTCGGCAGTGGATCACTAAATTTTGGAGATCTTCTCTATCTAATGAATGGGGAGTCCACTTTGAAATCGTCCGCCCTGCACCGCCCCCCGAGTATATGCTTCAACAGGAATCACACAGGGGTAAATTGATACAATAGAAACCTCTGAGAAAATTCCCGCCCGTAACCCAGCAGATAAAGTACATTACATAGTCCGTTTTTGGGATTGGCGACTTACCCATTCAGTTATTTTGGCATTGGACGTTCCCAAAATGGGTACTATCAGGTCGGGTGAATTCGATAATAGACGTCTATTGGCATTCCAGCCTTCCTTCCCCTTTCAGGGCAAGAAAATCCAGTACCTCTTGGTCATGTGAATATCTGAATAGGACGAACCGGCCCCGTGGATATCTTTGCTTCGGAACAAAACAATTAGAATTAGGCTCGGTCAACTGGAATGTGTATTAGCTATATAAAAGATCTTTCAATTGAGAATATCCATCGACTTGAGACGAAGAGAAAGGTTTATCTATTTTAGTTAGTTATTCAGTTAAACCAATGAAATGATTCATTATTGGAGCAGATAGCAAGAACCATTTCATCGGACATGCGTATTTTTTATTTTCCAATGGATTTACATGTTTCATTAATGGAAATTTTTTGATGTAGTGAGTAATAGGCTCTGGTTGTTCGCCGTTCAACAATTCTTGTTTAGGCAGTTCATACCATTCATACATAGTGTTTTGATCTAAGATTTCAATTCTACTATCTTTCAGCAGTAGCATATTGTTCCATGTAGCTAAGGTCAAAAATATGGAAGAAACAAGTCTTTCCACGACTCTACCACCCGGTCAATTCTGTTCCACTTAATCCCTCTTTCATGGCCACATATCTTTCCGGCTAAGGAATGGGAAATATTTTCCTCTTACATGAATCAAATGTTTCATTTCATCCGGGAAAAGCCACCTCTTTCTCAACAATTTCTTTGTCATTTGATCCAATAGCGTTCCATTAGATAGGAACAGATTTGATAAATACTGATAACTCTCGGATGGAGTATTAGAACGGAAAGATCCATTAGAGAATAAACTATTGGTTCTAAGCCATCTCTGGCGATGAATCAACAATTCGAAGTGCTTTTCTTGCGTATTCTTGATGAACCAGCGTTTATATATAGATGTAGGAGGCTTTGTTTGGGAAGTAAGAAGCCCCTTTGACATCTCTTGATCTGCAAAGAATTCTCGACGTGAAAACACAGAGACAAAGGGCTGATCTTTGAATAGGAAAAAGAATGGATCTGCAGGGTCCCAAATGTATTGGCTTATTCGAAAAAAACCTTGTTCTTTGGAGGATCTATCTCGTGTCTGGTACTGCATGGTTCCACTCTGCAAGAACTCCGAATCATTCTCTTGAAGCTCATCCTCTTTATGATAAATGATACGCTTGCCCCGAAATGACCTGGCCCAATAGGGAAATCCCAATTCATTGGACCTTTCGATACAATCAAAAAGATTGCCACAAGGGCGCCATATTCTAGGAGCCCAAACTATGTGATTGAATAAATCCTCCTCTATCTGTTGCGGGTCGAGGGCTCCTTCTTCAAACTCCGACTCGTTTTTTTTTCATATAGAAATCTCTGATCAACAAAATAACAAGATCCATTTTGCATCATATCTAAGGGATTTCTTGGTTCGGACCGAAGAAGCAATGTCACTCGATCATTATCAAACTGACTGCAATCTTTTTCTGTCCGTGAGGATCCCACCAGAGCGCCTTCTACTTCTAATTGGCCATGAACTAGATCAGAATCATTCTCAACGAATCCATAATAAGTGATCCAATTTTTTTCATCGGGTCCGGGTAGAGACCAAATATCTTGAGCGACCGATCCGGCAGAACAACTCAAAAGATAAAGAAGTATCGTTAATTTCTCCATGCTCGTTCCAAGCTCGAAGTACCATTTGTACAAAAAAGAATCCCCTTCCTTACATGATTTCTTCTTCATATAGATAGATATAGGATCTATGGGGCAATTACTTAGAAGTATATTTTTTGCCACAGCCCTTCCTATCTGATAGAAAAGGATCCCATGATCCTGAACCGATCTTACCTGGGATCGCAAATCCCAAGTTTGTCTATGAAGAGCGGATCTAATTGTATTAGTGTCTAGAATGGATTTCTTCTATGTAATACTAATGGATAGGGCCTCATTGGTAAGTGCTACAATATCTCGTGCATTGGAGCCCATGGTTATGGCCCCAAATCCATTAGTATGGAACATTTTATTTTCAAGTGAAATC
>JAJJWW010016286.1:0-14071 GCA_023531295.1 Papaver armeniacum
TTGATGCGTGTCGTAACCACAACAAATTAATTAATACTTTACTACCTAATTAACAAGTAATATAGGGTAGTCAAGGTCGATCCCACGAGGAGCACGAGATTCTAGTTGTAAAAATTGTCACGAAAGGGGGTGTAAAAAGCAAAAGAAAATAAACAAAGCAATTAAAAGATAAAGTTGAAAGCAATAAGAGAGACAAGATCAAGGAATCCTTCTTCGTTACGAAACAATGATTAAAGTTATGTTCTCTTCTACTTGTTATTAGTCATGATTATCACCAACCGTAGGATAGCAGTACGCTTAGCTAGCCCCAAAATCCCTAATTTCACCGAGTAAATGTGTCCGCTTAGTTATCGATTCTATTCAAAAGAACCACCTCGAGGTTCGCTTACAAGATGTAATTCCCCGAATGCATTAAGATTTATGAATTTAGGTTTAGTACTAGTAGTTAAACTCGGTTCGCTTGGTTCACTTTCTAGCGTTGTTTCTACACACAATTGCTCCACGGAATCCCTCCGCAAGGTCTCGTGTTTTCTACTTATGTAAATAGTCAAGAAACGATTACTTATCTCCTAACTTTCACTAGCTTTAGATCAAATTAACAAATCAATTTAGTTGGCCACCTAAACAATCTATCAATCAATCATGAATGTCTTTAAGATCATTCCTATTAGTAAAAACAAACGATAATCATGTGAAAAACTCAAGATAATTGAAACAAAACTTAAATCATATTAAGAACTAGGAATTCATCCTCAATCATTAAAATTAGCTACTCATGTTAAGAGTTCACACAAAGAATAAGAAAAGAAAAGTGTTGTGTGTAGAGAGATGTGTGTAGAAGTTGTAGAAAACTTCTCTATTTATAGGCTTCAATATTCTCCAAATCTTTCAAGGAATAGAATCCTTATTCTTTTGCAATTCAATTTCCAAATCCAAGCTTTTCTCAACTCTTCCACCTTTCTTTCCAAATTTGAGTCCAATTTCTCCATCCAATTCCTAGCCCAAGTCTTCACACCCAAGAGAGAAGTCCATAGAAAATTTCGGGAATTTTTGCTCGCTGAAAATGGGATTGTGGCCGGAATTTGACCGAATCCACCACCGCCGCAATCCGAGATTCTTCTCCGGTAATGGAATATTCCGTCAAGATTCGTTATAGTTAACTGTTGACTAACGGTCGTTAATCGTTGACCGGTCAATGTCTAAGTCACCGAGTTAGCCATCTAACTCAACCGAAGTCGGGACGATCTGGTCACTAGGCCAAAGTTGCACAAGCCATCTTGGCCGTGCATTTTGCAGCTGTGTGTAGTGCTATCAGTCACGGCCAAAATGGCCCTATTTTCTTCACAGTTTCATTACTCCTTCCCTGTATCTCCATCTCAGCTGCCATTTCCTCAAGCCATTCAAAGGACAAAGATCAACTATGGCTCAAACCATCAATGTCCGAGTTGCACTCCCATCGCCATCTCTGTGTGCACTCTGCACTAGCCTAACTCCACATACATATGCAATTTATCCCATTGCAACTCAACACTGCACAACCAAATCAATACCAACATTGCACCTTCTCTACAATGCAAGACTCAACTTCACCAATTCTGTAATCATTAGTGCCAAACCTCCAATTTCTTGCCAGCTCTTTAGCTCAGCTGCAATGTTGAGACCAAACCTGCAATTCAGTGCATTAGTTCCTTAGGCCACCTGCAATTCTATCACATGCCTAGGCTTCACCACTGCAAAACACCATCCATTTCAGCCTCACTTACCACTCATTCTACTCATCCACCACCTCGAGCCACCATCAATTCACATCCCCGTACCTCATTGTACACACCCATTCAATCTCATGATCAACAACAAGCATCTCATTCCCCTCGTGTTGTTCAGATCTTCAAATCTCCCGCCTTATACACATCCCGTAGTTTAGCTCATGCCATCCCCATATACAGCCTTCACTTCATTCTTGCACCGTCCGCTTTCAACAAACTTTTCAACCTCAACACCATTAACGCTTTCACTTCCATAACAACACTACCAACAAGACTAACCCATCTCATGATTTCAACCATTCACTCCATCTAAGTAGCATCGATTCTCGGCTTAACCATCTCTTCTTTCTTCACCTCTAGTTCTTTTGATAACAACCATCTTCTAATCGCTCACAAGAAAACTCCACCAAACTTGATTTCCGTATTCAAATCCCTAAACCCAATTTCTCGCCATCGACTGCACCCAATCGAACCTAGCACAAAGAAAGACACTTCAATACCCATTTCTGAATCTCGAGTCTCACAGCAGATCCACCAACAACAACTTCTCAAATTACTCACCATTTCTTCCTCTCTCGATTCCTCCGACCCAACACAGCATCGATCTACTTCTCTTTAAACCAACAAACCTAATCGATCCCGCCTTCTCTATTTTACAACAGCCTCAATTTCAATTCTCAACTCAAGATGGCCATCATCTTTATCTTCTTGAATAAACCCTGATTCAATTCGTAGGAAACAATTTAATCTTCCTTGTTTTATCGATTCACAGATCCAACACAAAATTTACAGTTTCGCTTTCTTCTCTCGATTTTCTCTCTCGCAATGCTTCTTTCTCTTTCTCAATTTCAATAGTTCAGTAATGAATTGAATTGAATTCGGATAACGAACCCAATTTAGGTTTTAGATGGGGGGCTATTTGCACCCACTTGACGCGGCCACCCAATGATATATGATAAGGGACACCCAGATGGCTACCCCTTAACCATTGCTAATCTTTGTTTAGTATTCCTTCAAATTGGGTTGCCCCTTAACCTCAACTGGGCTCCATATATCAATCGTCGTAAAATGACCTTTTTGCCCTTTGGCTCAAATTGGGTGATTTCTTCTTCTTTTCCTCTCGTGCGACCCAAAGTAGCTACAAAACTCAAAACAAGCGTAAATACATAATTTACAAGAAAAATAGCAAAGAAAGCATAAACTACTAGATAGTAAATTAGGTGTATTCTACACCTATCAAATTCCCCACACTTAGACTTTGCTAGTCCTCGAGCAAATCAAACTAAAAACTCACAACTTCAAAGCGTTTATTGTTGCCCAAGCATCCAAAGAGTTATGAGGACATAGAGTTTCGAATGCTAGTAATAAGAAGTTAGAAATACTAAAGAACATATTCTCGTTCTTAAATGTTGAGTGAGAAATAACCACACCATAATGAGAGAACGCGTGTTTGAGAAACGATCAATAAGCATTTCGCCGACTTCGCACTCACCAAAAGGATTTTATGATAATTGCACTCAAAAAGACGGCTTTTTTAATGGTTCTCACATGTGTGCGGTAGGAATGAAGAGAGAATTCCCGCAACACGTTGAATGGTGGGAAGGACAACTTCCGAAATATTTTTAAAAACCCACATCTTTTAATATTTTGAAAAACCATTTTTCGGACGATCTCTAAGAAAGGAAATCAACCATTTATATTGAGGATGAGATTACTTACTCACCTTCACATCCGATCGCCAATTATGATAACACCACTCTCACGGCATCCAATAGAAACGTCTTACGCTCCTCGTCTTTAACTTCTTGGTCTTCGTCTTCGGTTTCAACTATTGATGATAAACCCTTGAATTTCATAAATCCTTGACAATTTGTAACTCTTTACCTTGAAATCCTTGTCGCTTGAAACTTCCTTATATATTTTCCTTCCCCACGGCTTATAAACAAAACAAATATTTCTCTTGTTTTTCTTTTTTTTTTTTTTTTTTTTTTTTTTTTTTTTTTTTTTTTTTTTTTTTTTTTTTTTAAGACAAGAGAAATTAAATACAAAATAAACCATGGCCGTGGAAGAAGTATTTTACCGCTTGATTCTTCACAACTTGTATCGTCTTGAAATCATAAACTTTCAAAAATTCTCACCTTTTAATTTTCTTCGCTTTCATGAATAAGTCTTCATACTTGGATATAAAATTATGCTCATTGTATTGTAAGTCCTCAACATATATGTAAAATCCGCTCATTTGTATGTTGCTTTACTTGTATTTGAAATTTGCTCTTTTTCTCATTCCGTCGCTCGTAAACCTTAAACTTTTTTCCAACTTTCCTTGTAGATTTTGGTATCGCTCCTTGTTGATGATGAGAGTGTTTCTATGGATCCGTTGTTGTCGCGAGAGAGAATGGTGCTAACTGCAAATCGAACTACAAGAAGGAAGCTTTCATCCATGGACGTCACCCTCATGATTGACAAAATTAGCACTCAAGAGATCAAAGAGTAGTGCTTCTATTGGTGGGAGGTTGGGTAGCTCACCATTCTACCCGGAATTAACGTACGGTGACACACACTCAAAAAAGCTCTTTAGTAGATGGAAGAATTCTGGTCGGTGCCTCTCATGATATGAATACGGGTAGTCTCCACTAATGATTGATCAGCAACTCTACTAATGCCCTTCTCCCTGCACCAAATTCGCATCACCGGCATGATTAAATCCATTATTTAACACTCAAACAAGCAAGAAATCCGAATGTAGTTCTCTGACATTTCCAAGTTCAATTATGTCGGTCAAAATCTCTATGTAAACATACCTAGAAGTATGCTAGTGACTCTAAAATCTTTAAAAGTTGGAGTTTTAGGTAAAACTTTTTTTTTTTTTTTTTTCAAAACTTTTTTAATTTTTTTGTAAGTTTTTGTTTTAAAAACATGCTTAACCACTCCCCCACACTTAAACCTTACATTGTCCTCAATGTAATTGAATCCTCCTAGTAAAGTCAAGGTGGGAAATTTTAACATGATAAGAAACAAGAAAAAGAAATAACAAAAAGCAAAAGGATAAGAAATACAAAACCGATGGGTTGCCTCCCATTAAGCGCTTGTTTTAAAGTCGATTTACCGACTTAGCTCTTGCAAGATTCATTCCCCATATACTAACAATCTGAAAATTTGAGGATCCACCCATAATACCTGTTTTGCAAACAATAACTCCATACAAATGTTAGCACAAGAAAACAATAGTGATATTATCGCTCGATAGAAATTTCCCCCACACTTATTCTCGTCCACACTCGGAAGTGTATAAAGAACATAGAATTTTGGAACTTCCATGTATTCCTCTTGGCAAACCTGCATAGTGTTAGAATCAAGTGTTTCCAATGGTGGATATCTAGAAACAAAATCATCCAAAAATACTTTTGAAGCACATACATTCAAACCAATAAGAGGTAAAGGAGAAGAATCAATAGGCAAAGGGTTAGACAAACCTTGCACAATTTCTTGTATTATAGAATCCTCTTCATCCTTAAAAAATTCAAGTGAATTACTTACCTCTTGTATATCGTGGTCCTCTATTAAACCTTGCAACCATTCTTCGTCGTTTTCTACCTTAACCAAAGTCTCAAGCATCATTAAAATCATTCGCAAGTTCAATTGGGTCTTCCACAAAATCAATGAATGTGGTTTCATCCTCTAGCATCATCTCTTCAACATTCTCATCATCGGAATCGGGCCATTCTTCCCTCAAATAATCTTCCTCGGTATAAATTGTAAGATCTTCTTGTGAGGGTGTTACTCGTTTACAACAATAGGCAAGTGATATCCAAACTCCTCCTTTTGAATAGGTGAAGGATCGTTATTATGATCCTGAGTTGGAATAACTTCCTCATCGTTGCAACGTTCATACACTTCCGCGGACTCCCATCTTTCCCTAAGAAATTTTTTCCAAGCAATAAATGCATCTTCCTCAAGCTCTTCCTTGTGAATAGGTGATTGATCATTATTAAGATCAAGGCTCAAGTAAGCTACACTAGCGTCATCAAAAGTCTCTAAAGGTTGGTTAATTTGTTCGTATATTTTCTCCGAATTCCTTTGAATTTCTCGATGTGATTCTTGAAACTTTTGTTGAAGATCCCCAATCATGGCCAACATCTTATCTACAAAACTAGAGAATTTCTCGATCATAAACACTATCCTCCCATCCTTGTGATTGTCCACTTACATACCCGTCATAAGGTTGTTGATATGTATGAGAATATCCATAAGGTTCGTAGGAATTTGATCATAGCCAAAAGATTGGTTTTGATTGTATCCTAAGGATGGTTGGAAGTTGTCATAATGTTGAGGTTGAAAACCGTATTGATTGTTGTAATATGCTTGCTCTTGTCCACCGTACATGGAAAACCGAGACCTGAAATAAGATTCAAAAACCAAGTTAGATACGGAATAGAATCCAACAAAGCAAGAATAAAGCAAAAAGAAAAATAAAAACAACTAAAATCATCCGTTGCCCCCTAACAACGGCGCCAAAATTTGATGCGTGTCGTAACCACAACAAATTAATTAATACTTTACTACCTAATTAACAAGTAATATATGGTAGTCAAGGTCGATCCCACGAGGAGCACGAGATTCTAGTTGTAAAAATTGTCACGAAAGGGGGTGTAAAAAGCAAAAGAAAATAAACAAAGCAATTAAAAGATAAAGTTGAAAGCAATAAGAGAGACAAGATCAAGGAATCCTTCTTCGTTACGAAACAATGATTAAAGTTATGTTCTCTTCTACTTGTTATTAGTCACAGATTATCACCAACCGTAGGATAAAGGTGTACGCTTAGCTAGCCCCAAAATCCCTAATTTCACCGAGTAACTTGGTCCGCTTAGTTATCGATTCTATTCAAAAGAACCACCCCGAGGTTCGCTTACAAGATGTAATTCCTCGAATGCATTAAGATTTATGAATTTAGGTTTAGTACTAGTAGTTAAACCGGTTGCTCGCTTGGTTCACTTTCTAGCGTTGTTTCTACACACAATTGCTCCACGGAATCCCTCCGCAAGGTCTCGTGTTTGCTACTTATGTAAAGAGTCAAGAAACGATTACTTATCTCCTAACTTTCACTAGCTTTAGATCAAATTAACAAATCAATTTAGTTGGCCACCTAAACAATCTATCAATCAATCATGAATGTCTTTAAGATCATTCCTATTAGTAAAAACAAACGATAATCATGTGAAAAACTCAAGATAGAATTGAAACAAAAACTTAAATCATATTAAGAACTAGGAATTCATCCTCAATCATTAAAATTAGCTACTCATGTTAAGAGTTCACACAAAGAATAAGAAAAGAAAAGTGTTGTGTGTAGAGATGTGTGTAGAAGTTGTAGAAAACTTCTCTATTTATAGGCTTCAATATTCTCCAAATCTTTCAAGGAATAGAATCCTTATTCTTTTGCAATTCAATTTCCAAATCCAAGCTTTTCTCAACTCTTCCACCTTCTCTTTCCAAATTTGAGTCCAATTCTCCATCCAATTCCTAGCCCAAGTCTTCACACCCATGAGAGAAGTCCATAGAAAATTCGGAATTTTTGCTCGCCGGAAAACCGGGATTGTGGCCGAATTTGCGGAATCCGTCATCACGTAACTCCGAGATTCTTCTCCGGTAATGGAATATTCCGTCAAGATTCTCTTATAGTTAACTGTTGACTAACGGTCGTTAACTGTTGACCGGGTCAAGGTCTAAGTCACTGAGTTAGCCATCTAACTCAACTGAGTCAGGGCTGACTGGGTCACTAGGCCAAAGTTGCACAAGCCATCTTGGCTGTGCATTTTGCAGCTGTGTAGTGCTATCAGTCACGGCCAAAATGGCCCTATTTTCTTCACAGTTTCATTACTCCTTCCCTGTATCTCCATCTCAGCTGCCATTTCCTCAAGCCATTCAGTGACAGCATCAACTATGGCTCAAACCATCAATGTCCGAGTTGCACTCCCATCGCCATCTCGTGCACCCGCACCGATTCCAACTCCACATACATATGCAATTTATCCCATTGCAACTCAACACCGCACAACCAAATCAATACCAACATTGCACCTTCTCTACAACGCAAGACTCAACTTCACCAATTCCGCGTAATCATTAGTGCCAAACCTCCAATTTCCTTCCAGGCTCTTTAGCTCACCGCAATGTTGAGACCAAACCTGCAATTCGGTGCATTAGTTCCTTAGGCCACACCGCAATTCTATCACATGCCTAGGCTTCACCACCGCAAAACACCATCCATTTCAGCCTCACTTACCACTCATTCTACTCATCCACCACCCCGAGCCACCATCAATTCACATCCCTCACCTCATTGTACACACCCATTCAATCTCATGATCAACAAGAACATCTCATTCCCCGTGTTGTTCAACATGCATCTTCGCCCGCCTTATACACATCCGTAGTTTAGCTCATGCCATCCCCATATACAGCTTCACTTCATTCTTGCACAGTCTGCTTCAACAGCTTTTCAACCTCAACACCACTGCTTTCACTTCCATAACAACAGCTACCAACAGCACCAGAACCCATCTCATGATTTCAACCATTCACCCATCTAAGTAGCATCGATTCTCTTACTTAACCATCTCTTCTTTCTTCACCTCTAGTTCTTTTGATAACGGAACCATCTTCTAATCGTTCACAAGAAAACTCCACCGCCTTGATTTCCCGTATTCAAATCCCTAAACCCAATTTCCATCGAGACTGTAGATCCGATCGAACTCGGAAAAAGAGACACTTTAATACCCATTTCGAATCTCGAGTCTCACAATCAGATCCACCAACAACAACTTCTCAAATTACTCACCATTTCTTCCTCTCTCGATTCCTCCGACCCAACACAAAGATCGATCTACTTCTCTTTAAACCAACAAAACCTAATCGATCCCGTCTTCTCTATTTTACACTGACCTCAATTTCAATTCTCAACTCAAGATGGCCATCATCTTTATCTTCTCGAATAAACCCTGATTCAATTCGTAGAAACAATTTAATCTTCCTTGTTTTATCGATTCACAGATCCAACACAAAATTTACACAGTTTCTTCTCTCGATTTTCTCTCTCGCAATGCCTCTTTCTCTTTCTCAATTTCAAGATTCAGTAATGAATTGAATTGAATTCGGATAACGAACCCAATTTAGGTTTTAGATGTGGGGCGGCTATTTGCACCCACCTTGTATGCAACCACCAATGATATATGATAAGGGACACCCAGAGATGGCTACCCCTTAACCATTGCTAATCTTTGTTTAGTATTCCTTCAAATTGGGTTGCCCCTTAACCTCAACTGGCTCCATATATCAATCGCTCGTAAAATGACCTTTTTGCCCTTTTGGCTCAAATTGGGTGATTTCTTCTTCTTTTCCTCTGGCGACTCCAAAGTAGCTACAAAACTCAAAACAAGCGTAAAATACATAATTTACAAGAAAAATAGCAAAGAAAGCATAAACTACTAGATAGTAAATTAGGTGTATTCTACACCTATCATTACTAAATTCCACGAGAGATTCCCATCAAGTTTATATGACCAAACCATGTAAATTTATTGATTTACTAAATTTATCACCATGCAAAGACCATCCTTCGATCATATAGAGTTTGGAAACTTTGCTTGAAATTGGATAACCCAGTACATATTGTCGTGCTAAATGTTGAACACGAAAAGACGATATTTAGACCGACGAAAATGCTTGATATACGAAGGGAAAGTTTGAAGAAAGAAAATCTTGAATGAAAGAGTGGTTTGATCACTTTCACTACACATGTCCTAATGCTAGACCGGAGTCCCGATTGCCTTAAATCTCTTCCCAAAATTTATCTTGGAATGTTTTGGGTATGTCTATTATCTCCCAATAAAAAGTTTCAATCATTTACCCGAAGTTTCTTCGCTCTTTAATTTGATTTTCTAATTTACAGTTAAAACAAATTTTGGCGCAACTACTCCCAAAAAAAATTCTAAAGGAAAAGTTATATTAAGAAAAAAAAAAAAATCTTCACAGAGAGTGAAGAATGAAAACAACAACAGTTACAACATTGATTTACACAGACATTAGTGTTTCCCAGTTACTCCATATGAGACAATGAAGGCCTAAAACGACCACCAATAAAGGCCTAAAAGTTGCATTACCACGGAGACTTTTCATGAGACAATGTTACATGCGACAATGCATACTCATCCCCCACAATCATTTACCATTATCATCCCCTACAAGGTTGTTGGAAAATTGGGTACTCAGAGGATGAAAACAAACAACAAAAGGAATGTTGTGACACTTGAACTTCAAAGCCTTGCGATTCTTTTCAGCAAATATTTCGACCCTTCCAAATAATTGGTCAATGAATTAATGCTTAGTGAAATTCTGATGATTATACTCCCTTGACTCAACCAAGAACATACATGCAATATGTGACCCTTCCCTAACAACGTTGTTGGTGTTAGACCATTGCTCGGTTGAACCGACCAAGCGTTTGTATGTCAAGTTTGGTTGTCATATTTTAGTGAATCAAAACTCATATTAAGAGTCGCTTGATTATGTACTAGAGTCAACTTCGTATAGGTTAGCTTGAAAGTATTAGGATATGAGACATTACAAGTATTGCGAAGACTTGAAGATGTGAAAAAGTAAGGAGCTACAACAACAATCATCCTTCCACTCGAGGTTAGTGATATTTGACTTGAACCGTTTCATTCCCTAACGTATCTTTCAAGTCGTGCATATTGAAAACATAATTGCGAAGCATATATGAACTCTAGATAGACATAGTATTAAGGAATACAATACGAGGTTTATTGCTTAACCATTAAACTTTGTAGATAAGACATCGTCATAATCATTTGAATGCTATTGTGATTATGTATGGGTATGAGGTGAGGATTCCATCATAGGGAACAATGTTTTACATGTGTTCTAAGGAAGTAAGTTCATAAACTTGTTTGTGGACCGAAAAGGAAATTGCCAGGCGTTATTGGTTTTGTTATTCATTGCTTATCTTATGAACAACCAATATGTGTGATTGAGTATAACCGCTCACAACTTGTTGTGTTCTTGGTAGAATGATTCACAAAGGCCTGACTTATGTATTGGTATAACTTTTATTAGTAAAACCGATCTTAAGTAATCACCTGTGGTATGATCGGGTTTGTATGTCTGACAACTTTTTGGAGAGGGGAACAGATCCTAGTAAGGGGTGCGGACATCGAGGGGAAACCGATCCTTGTATGGGGTGCAACAAGGTTTATAACTAGCAGAAAGGGGAACCGATCCTATGGACATGTGCAACACATTTTTAGGCAAAGGGGAACCGATCATATGGACATGTGCAACACATATAAGTTAGATACCATATATATGTGGCGAACCGATCCTAGTACCTAGTCAACCGAATTTTTGGAAAGCTAGTGTGACTATGCACAATACTCACATGGAGGTAGAACCGAAACTTGTTTTGGTAAACAATTAAACCCATGATTGTGATTGAATGTTGGTTTGATCAATCACATAGTTCTTGAAAGTCAAATGAACCAATTCTAAACTTGTTTGGAAGTGTGGCAAATCGGTTTCAAGGTTGTAAGTGTGAAAGAGAGCTTACAAAGTAAAGATGTCGACAACTTTTGAACACGTGTTGTGAATGTTTATTTCTATAATTGTTTAAAGATATTCCTTAATGTCTAAGGGAAGAAAATCCCAGGATCGAAACATAAGTAAGTTAAGAATCTTTTAATTAAGGTTATTAATTTCATTTTGTAGGAAATTCCAGAATTAGTAATGTGCATTTACTAATTAGATTTTCCGAGAGCTTTCGATCGTTTTTTTTTACAAAGCATTTCTATGAATTATGAAAACCAAATTTGTGTGCTTTATGAATATCTTGAGAATATTTTCTGTTTTGGAAATTCCTTGGTGTCCAAACTTCCTTGTCTATAAATACACGAAATTTGCCTTTCTAGCAAACTAATCCTTCGTAACAACAAATTTACTATTTTGTTGTTGTTACTAGTGTAGACGCCTATTCGGAGAGGAGAGTAACCTAATTAGGCGTAAATCTCTTCGGGCCGCTCGGTTTAAAGTCTTCTTTGGGATTGAGAAGCTCTAGCGCGACCCGTTGGTGGGAAACTAGATAATTGCGATTTATCTTTGTTTTCGATTGATTTGATTGACTAACGGTGGTTGAAATCTGATTGCACCTAGTTTTTTTATTCTTGAGAATCTTCTCTTCTGATATAAGATTGACTCAAACTAGTTTAGAGTTTCTACAGGGATCTTTAGACTGTTGTTAGATCTAAAGACGATCTTGTGATAATCCATTGTTAACAGACTCCTTTCTGCGCGTGATTGATCACAAGAGATTCAAGTGATTGTGTGCATGTTTTTATTGAAGATTTAAGAAGATTTGAAAATAAAGAAGATATTGAAGATCTGACTTGGGTTTTATAATCTTTGGCGTGCACAATACTTGTTTGGGAAAAAGAGGATCCAATTAATAATCGGTTTATCCTTGTGGTAGACTGGATTGATTAATTGGGTAGATCGGCATCAACATGATTCTTTGGATTAAAGGTGTTGTTGGCTTAATCTTAAATGATTACTTCGGTAATTGAATATAAGATAGATCTAAGGACCTGACGAAGGAGTTTATGTTAAGATAAACGGAAAAGCCTTTGTCCGACTCATATCACTTGGTTGAATAGAGTTGTTACCAAACAGATTTCTTGTTCCTTTAGTGTTTGGAATACGAAACAAAGGGATTGTTCCAAGTACGTGACTTATTCATAAGTCGGAGGCGTGGGAATACAGACGGAACTAGGTGAACTATAGGGTTAGTTACTTGGTTTGAATTATACGAAGTTAAGTGTAATTTTATGTAGCGGCTTAATCCTGAGAGTATTCAATTCTGGACTAGGTCCCGGGGTTTTTATGCATTTTCGGTTTCCTCGTTAACAAAATCTTGTTGTGTCATTTACTTTTATATTCCGCATTATAATTTTTTTATTATAATTAAAGTAAATTACATAAACGTTAATTCATATTTACTTGATAAGCAATCCTATTGTGTTTGGTTAAGTCTGAACCTTTATATCAAGTAAACATACTTCGTTGTTGTATTGTCTCGATCTCGTATCCATAGACGATCACACGAAGTGTGAACCGATTAGTTGTATTGTCTCGACTCAGTCCATAGACAATCATTTTCGGAGAAAGGACTTATAGGTAGGAAAGTTTTAGCTTGAGGTATATTTTGGGTACCTCGCCTTTTCAATTGGATTCTATAATTGTACTCCCTTGATCCAACCAACACTAGTGGACAAAGGGGTTTTCCTGACCACTTCTAAAGTTAGACAAGAATTTTCTTCACAGGTATTGGGATCCTTCAATTTCGCAATTGTTGGAGGTGATGAGTATTGGAATGGAGATGCTCGGTGTGATAATGTTAATTTTGTTTTAATTCTTGTATGATTGTTCAATATTTTTCACATATGCATTTTATTGTCACATTTAATGTGATGCTTAATATCTAATTTGTAATTTCTAAAATGATTTGATCTACTTTGCGATAATTGTTTACAAAACATAATTGAATTTAAGTTGTATGTTTGAAGTGATTAACTTGTAGTATTTTATTTGCTTGTTCAAGAACGCGCAATTGGGGGATATGGGAATTAATTGGGGGATATAGCTACGGGACAAAAACGGTGTCCCAATAGCAATTACGGGTGATCCCCTATGTAATTATTTTTTTAATTCCTAATCTAGCCCCCACTAATCAGGATTATTAATTAATTATAATTAGTAAAATGTTAAGTATTTGGGGGATAAATTAGTGTGTATTTATTTTTATTTGAATTTGTGTGGGTTAGTTGAGAGTAGAAGGAGGGAAAATAGTTTTTGAGTGGAATTTTTTTTTGAAAATGGAAGATGATTGTGATGAGAGAATTCTTTCTTAAGAGGTTGAAAATTTGATTTTTTTTTCTTTGAATCCACCATTGTTACAGCTGGAAAAACTTGGTGTCGGCATGGTATTCAACCAAAAAACCATGCCGGCATTTGCTGGAAATTTTCATAAATTGTTTTCCACAATCCGGGGGGGTTCGGGGGCATAGCAACAAAA
The DNA here is from genome assembly GCA_023531295.1 of Papaver armeniacum. Lineage (NCBI taxonomy): Eukaryota > Viridiplantae > Streptophyta > Magnoliopsida > Ranunculales > Papaveraceae > Papaver > Papaver armeniacum. Next base: position 13,906 of record JAJJWW010016286.1, read on the forward strand.
ATTTTTTGGGTTTTGATCTTCAAAACCTATTTTTCGAGGTTTTAATCGCCTACTTCCCAAGACTGATTATCTCGGGGTTAATAGGTTATTTCAAGTTTGAGCATAACAATCATTCTTAATTTGCGTAGTTACTTGAGCATTATCATTGCTAGTTTGCATTGTCAAG